>QANZ01038000.1:0-58271 GCA_003254925.1 Chamaecrista fasciculata
ATGGCTCTGCAAAAAATAATCTCATTGGTGCAGGTGGTGTCTTGAGAGATTGCAATGGTAATTGGATTGCAGGTTTTAGTGCTTTTGTAGGGTATGGCACCTCCCTCACAGCTGAACTTTGGGGCATCATAAAGGGAATCGAACTTGCACTGTCCTTAAACTTCAAGAAACTTATTATTGAAACGGATTCTCTGGTTTCCAAACATTTTATCAGTTCCTTATCTTTTCTTGATCATCACCCCCTTTCTACTTTAATTGCAAATTGCAGATACCTTGTCACTCAACTGGATGATTACAAGCTTCAACATGTTTTGAGAGAAGCAAATTCCTGTGCTGATGCTTTGGCAAATCATGGGAGAAGATCACAGCTTCTTTTCACTGTTTTTGACAAACCTCCGCCCTTCTTATCTCTCCTATTTCTCTCTGACCTTTTGGAAATAGGTGTTGTAAGAAGTTCTAAAAAACTTTTGAGGAGGAAGCCTCCATAGATGGAGGTTTTTTATTTTGTCTCTTGTTTTTGTCTGTATTTGCTCTAAGTCTTCTGTCTTGCTTTTGTCCTACGTTTTTTCCATCCAGTTTCTATGCTTGTACTTCTTAATCTCTTGTTGTAACCTCGTAACCTTGCTGCTCTTGTTAATGTTGCTGTTTAGAGTCTATATCTGTACTTCTTAACCTCATGTTGTAACCTCTTGCTTCTTTAATGAATTTACCCAGTATTACCAAAAAAAAAAACATTTTTCAATAAATTTATGACTGATTTCATCTTGCTTTTTAATCTAAGTTAAGATTTAGATTTCTTGTTCTATTAATTTTACATTNTTAAGAACCAATGATTAAGAACCATACCTGGTATCGCTATCAATTGTTAGAGTTCTACCAAAACAAGAAGCATCAAGGAGACAGACAGAAAAATTAGTAGTGCAAACAAGACATGCATGCAAATTTTAATTAGAATATCATGAACACTAATAGATCAAATAAATTAAAACTCTTTCCACTATCCCAGTCTACTACATGAATGTTTTTCATCNGAAAAAACTGGTATCCTGAACAGGAGGAGCAAACCATGAACCATCTGAATTTTGAATTCTTTGAATATAGGCAGTAGCTTTGTCAATTGAATGTTCTATTTCTTCTCGACGATGCCCAGGATACAATTTACTAAATGACCAATATGTAACTATTTCCAATAAATTTAAAAGAAACTGCCCATGAAAGAGCACTAGAATAGCTACAGCCTATAGCATTTCCAACTTGCATGTACCTTAGGTCAAAGATGGAAGCAAAAAAGAAACATCAATAATTACTTTTTTTTTTTTCAAAGGAAGTGTTCAAAATTAAGATCAAATAGAGTTATGTCCAAAAATGAAAAGGAATTTTATTTTAAAAATGAGAAAAATCAAAATAACTTTTAGACATCTTTTATAAAAAAAAAATCAAAGGAAACGGAGATCAATTTAGAAAAACTTTCAAGAAATTTGAAGTATGTGTTTTGAAGTTTGCCTCTTAAAATTAAAACAAAAAAAAAAAAAAACGAAGTGCGTGAATGTTTTGTTGAGTACAAATTTTAGAGTTTCTTGAAATAAGGAAATTGAGAAAAATGCTCTCTTGTGAAGTTTTCTTTAAGACAAGTGTCAAAAGGCTTAATTTTGTTGAGCAAAGAATTTTGGAACTTATTGAAATGATGAAATTGAGAAAATGCTCTATGGGCCTATTAGTGGCTGCATATAGATATGAATTAATCACTCCAGAATAATTTGCCAATTCGAAAATGTGCAATTGTTATTATTTCTTTTCTTTTTCATTTTTTTTATAATTGTTATTCTTTCTTGTTAGCACTATTTGATCGAAAATCAAGTTTCAAACTTAAACAATAAAAATAAAATGTTATGTCATTTTTTAAGCATTTGTTTTAAGTCATAAAAAAAACATTTCATTCTTAAGTAAATGCATAAAATCCTTTCATTATTTGGGTCGTTGTTTAAATCCAGCCCCTCACCTTAAAAAAAGGTTAAAATTGTTGGTCATTCTTTTTTATTTTAATTGATCCGAGTTAAACTCCCATTTTTTACATGTTCCAACAAAAGTTGGACCAATTTTCTCTACAACAGATTTATAAACTACTCTAAACCAAATTAAACACTTATTTCCACTACAACTACTTACATTGATTGAGGCAATCCAAATTTTGAATCCATTATTTTTATGTACATATGCTAAACCATCAGCGGTGCCACCTGTTGAGTTTATTGACAAAAATGAATAATAAAAACATAAAAAGCAATACAATGACCAATATGAAACTATTTCCAATAAATTTAAAAGAAACTACGTACCCATAAAAGAGCACTAGAATAGCTACATCATTTCCAACTTGCATGTACCTTAGGTCAAAGATGGAAGCAAAAAAGAAACATCAATAATTAATTTTTATCTTGGGTAAATTACACTTTGGTACCTTGAGGTATGGACCGTTTTCACTTTGGTACCAGGTTATTTCAAAAGTGACATTTTGGTACCCTGTTCTATTCGTCGTTAACACATTGATACCCAAAACTTTTTTTCGTTACTTTTTTACGAAAAAAAAGCATGTGCAGGTCACATGCATGGTGAAAAACATGAAACTCACCCTCCTAAACTCAGATTTCACGATTTAGGCTAAAAAAACATGAAATCCTCTGCCTTCAAGTGCATACTGAATTATGATTTTTGGAGGCTTAATCACAATTTTGGAGGTCACATGCATGGTGAAAAACATGAAACTCACCTTCCTAAACTCAGATTTCATGATTTAGGCTAAAAAAAAACATGAAATCCTCTGCCTTCAAGTACATACTGAATCCTGTTTTTTGGAAACTTAATCATGAAATCTGAGTTGAGGGGGTAGATTTCGTGTTTTTCACCATGTATGTGACCTGCACATGTTTTTTTTCCGTCAAAAAGTAACAAAAAATGGTTTTGGGTACCAAAGTGCTAACGACAAATAGAATAGGGTACCAAAATATCACTTTTGAAAGAACAAAATGTACTAAAGTGAAAACGATCCATATCCCAGAATACCAAAGTGTAATTTACCCTTTTTATTTTACCAAAAGGAAGTGTGCAAAATTAAGATCAAATAGAGTTATGTCCAAAAGACAAATCTTAGATACATATAAACAAATCTCAACCGCGAGATGTTATTGCTCAATCTTCAACTGAAGGTGTGCATATTTTTTGTTGCTAATGCAACAAATCAAGCTATATGGCTTAGAAAGGTGATGCAAAATCTAGAGATGACTCGAAATGAAGCCACAATGATATGAATGGACAACAAATCAACAATTTTTATGACTGAAACTCTAGTGCTCCATGGGAGAGCTAAACAGATTAAAGTGAATTTTCATACTTTAAGTAAGTATGAAGCTAATGAAGAGGCGAAATTCTAAAGGTACAAAAGACTGTTACATAAAAATGTTCAAGAGTATTAAAATTAGAAAAAAAAAATATAGAAAGTTCCTCGTTTATTTGCCATAAAAATCATGAATGATGTTTCCTTTTGTAAAGAATATATGATGATGATTACATGAACAAGAATGTAATGGAAAGGACTCTCATGAGTTGAATGATCTAAATTATGACAACTGTTTATTATGAGTTGTGTTGTATGTGATTGAGAAAGGATGATGATAGAGGTCAAATGGATGTGCGTATACTGAGAAGTCGGCTGGTGTATATTGAAAAATAGTACGAAAGAAGCTTCAAGAAAATTGAACTGTCCTAATAGATACGGTGTATATTTTCAACTAGCCTAAATAAAGTTGAGCTTTGTATCTAATTTATAGAAATTGTGTAAATTGTAATCAGACGCACTATGAATTGGTGGGTTAAGTGTTACATACATGGTACATGAATAATATTTCAAGAAAAAAAATTAGTCACTCTTGAAATTCATACATTTTTTAAATAGTGAAAAAATTTCTCATCTCTTTATATTATAACACATGACAAAATCACATTTTGAACTAGACAAAACAAATGTAAAAGTTTGACCGTTTAAGAAACAAAATGAAACAAAATAATTTTAAAAATAAAATAAAACTAACTTCGAAATTTGAAGACCAAAAAAACTATCAATTTTTTTAATTGATTCGAAATAAACTCCCACTTCTTACATGTTCCAACGAAATTTTGACCAATCTTATCTACTACCGATTTATAAATTACTCTAGGCCAAACTAAACACTTACATTCCATCCAACTAGTTACATTGGTTGAGGCAATGCTAATCAATTTTTGAACCCATTGTTTTTATGTTCATAGTAAACCATCACTAGCATTTGCCAATCATTTAGTTTATTCATAGGATAGTTAAAACTTAAAAGCAATACAATGACCAATATGAAACTGTTTCCAATAAATTTAAAAGAAATTACCCATGATCTCTAACTCAATTTGAATTGTCATTATCATCCGTTAGAGATAAGCATGAACGAGCAAGACAATTGGGAAACTTGAAACGAAGCTTTGTCAATGGCTTTTCATTTGATAATCCTTGGAAGGCCATACCAAAAGTGAATCCCAATGAAAGAGCAACTGGAACAGCTACAGCATTTCCAACTTGTATGTACCTTAGGTAAAAGATGGAAGCAAAAAAGAAAAGGCAATAATTACTTACTTTTTTTTACTAAAAGAAGTGTCCAAATTTAAGATCAAATAGAGTTATATCTTAAATACATGTAAAACAAATGTTAACAGAGAGATGCTATTGCTCAATCTTCTATTGAGAAATATAGAATTATTAAGAATTATCTTATTATCTTTCAAGATTAAAATTTTATTTATGTTATTATCATTATCTTTATTTTTATCAAATTGGATTAGATTAGAGTAAATTTTTTTAGTTAGTATCTTAGTATTATCTTTTCCAAGTGAGTTTAGGATTCCTATATTGATCATTAATAATTTTCTCTTATTTAAGTCATTGTAAACCTTTTGTCAAGTGAATAATAATAATATTTTTAACATCTTCAACTGAAGTTGAGCATGATTTTTGCTGTTAATCCAACAAATCAAACTATACGACTTAGAAAAGTGATGCAAAATCTAGAGATGACTCAAACTGAAGCCACAATAATGAGTGGACAACAAATCAACAATTTTTATGGCTGAAACTCCGATGGTTCATGAGAGAATTAAACACATTAAAGTGAATTTTCATGCTCTATGTAAATATGAAGCTAATGAAGAGGTAAAGGCGTAAAGCCCAAGTATGAAATTCTAAGGTACAAATAACTGTTAAAAATGTTGAGTATTAGAATTAGGAAAAAAACTTATATACATTTTCTTGTATGTTTGCCATAAATTTCTTCTAATAAAAAAATTCAATTACATTCTCTATCTTTAATGATTGGTTGTGCAAAAGACTGTCTTTTATACTCGCTCTCTACCATAATTGGTTATGCAAAATAAATTTGTTGGATTAAGTGAAGAAAAAAAGTAAAAGAAACGTCTGGCTAATGGTTGGCTAAACAATGATAGAAAAGCTACCTATATAACACAAATTTCTTAAACAAAGTGATTCTAAATACTACTCCCTCCGTCCCGAATATCTACTTTTTAAGGTTAATACACACAGACCAAGAAAATTATTAATTCATCTAAAATGAAGAGACATGATATAAAAAGACTAAATTGTCCTTATTAAATTACTCCTAATTACTCCCACCAATTCAACCTCTAGTAACTATTTAATAGGAATAAGATTGTAAAAAGAGTGATTAATATTCTCTTAATTTTGTAAAACATCAGATATTTTGGGACAAAAAATAAAACTCTCCAACAAAGAAAATATTGAGGAACAGAGGGAGTAATTAGCATACCTCTCCTTGATAGCCCCACAAAGTTTATACCAGTCAGGGAACCCTTGTAGTCTTGCATTCTCTCGAACGGTAAGCACTCGATCTTGTGAAGGATGAAGAATTACCTGACAATTTACATCCTTTCAGACAAAATAATTAAAGATGCACAAAAAAACTAGAAAATATAGGGCATGTTTGATTATCATCTCTAAGAACAACTTTTTAAAATTGTTTTGGGAGTTCAAAACATCTTTGAGTAGTTTTTGGGCCTGTTTGATTCCCATTCCTGGAAATAGTTTTTTATTTTCACAAACTAAAAAACTGAAAACCATGTTTGATGATATTGCTTTATTTTTTAGTTTTAAAATTCAAAACATCAAATATTGTTTTTAAAATATAAAATACAGAAAAGTAGTGAAAGTTGTTCTGAACTCCCAAAACAATTTTATAAAATTGTTCCTAGAGATAGAAATCAAACAGGCCCTTTATTTCTTTAACTTTTAAAAACAATATTTGATGTTTAGAATTTTAAAACCAAAAAAGTAAAACAATGTCATCAAACATGTTTTTTTAATTTTTGTTCTTAGAAAATTAAACAAAAAAATTGTTTTTAAGGAAGGGAATCAAACAAGCTTATATATTTCAGGGACTAAATTGTCAACGTTCGTTAAAAATCAAGGACTAAAAATCACATTTCCAATATTCGAGGACTATGTTATATCTATATTTCCAAACAAGTTCAAGGACAAAAAATAAAGATTCAAAGGGAAAATAAAAAACCTGATTGTGTGGCTCTGCCCTCCCAACAACTGTGGGAACAATTTCATCCCACCAGAGACGGCCAAAGGGTCTGTCATTTTGTTGAAAATGCACATAAGGAATTTTGAAATGCAAGAGAGGAACAAGACATGCATTTAATTAGTGAGACACTTACTTTAGTGAGGTTCCATGACCAAACGTCATGGCATAATCAGGAACCTATGCATGTCCAATACATATAACAATTAGACAAAGAATGTTTTTGTGTTTCTTAAATTAAATGTTTGTACTCTTTACATATAAGGTGAAATGAGTATATAAGGGTAGTACCAGAGGCTTCCCTGATTCAAACAGCACTCTTTCTATTGTAGGATCCCACTCAACTTTGTTATCTTTATTAACCAGCACCCCAGGCAGGTCTCTGAAGTTTGCACCCTAAAAGAAAAGAGTAAACAAGTACCATATTTAATTAATACCGGAATTAATTTATATATATATATATATTAACAATGCACAAGGTCTAGTTATGAACCTTTCTTTTCGGAATCCGGCAAACCCTCTCAAAATCATCTTTGTTTAGCTGCAACGGACGATGATTATACAACATTTGCGGTTGACTTTGAATAGGACCACAATTTACCATATCTGGAGACGGAAAAAACAAAAACAATATAACATATGAACAGAGTAGAATGGCTAGTATGAGATGTCTCAGTCCCACATGGAGTAGAATGGAATACTCGATGGAGTACTTAAACGCCTTGGTTCTCCCCCTTCAATTGCTAGCTTTTGAGAGAGGGTTCTCCAAGGTCACTTGGGTCTCTATTAGATACTTGGCAATAAGAAACAAAAGGAATCTTAAACTTTGTGAATTAGAATAGAAAGGAATGCAATTTCATAACATAGGACTCAAATATTCAGTTTCTCAGAGAGAAAAAAGTTAAGACAAGTATATTGAAGACAAAATGCTTTAAAACTAAAATAAAACAAACCATTTTTTCTCAATCTGATGTATTTTTGGAAATCAGTACAAGGAGCTTTCCCATACTTCATCTCATCTTGGCTCTCATCATTTGTAACCTAGTTGAAATAAAAGGAAAAATAAGAGAAAATGTTTCAAAATTACAATATCAAAATGGCTAAGTCAGTTAACAATGTGTAATGACGCCAAAAACAAATTACAAACGTACCGATGGGAGATCTGCTATTGCATCCTCAAGGGTTAGAGCTCCATCCAACTCACATTTTGCATTAGTACCATAAGCAACATTGATTTCCTGTTATATATATATATATGAGAATTGACATCGTCAAAAATCAATAATCAAAGTCAGTCAAGAGTAAAATCTTATGTAGCACAATTTACAAAAAATAGTAGATAAAGCTTATACTTCAAAGAAACTAATCATAATATAAGTATGTCAAACACTATTCTAAGATAATTGTAAACTAAAACAATGCTTACTTCAAACTCTTTGGGTACGAATCCTCTTGATATCACCTCATGAGTTGGCAACGGATATTGTGGCAATTTCTATTAAAGAGCAACAAAATCATGCATTGACATTGCACTAATATTAACTTCCATCATAAAAGATCATAAAGAGGGAAAAATAGAAAAGAAGAAAGCCTTGATTAGCAAATATAGCCTTACTTCTGTAGGAAGAGCACCCCAAAGAAAAACACGCATGCGAAATTGAGGAAGGCCATAAGACCCTGCAACCATCATACCCATTCTTGCCTGATAGTTCATGGCTACAAGACGTCCTATGGCATAACGTCCCAAGAAACCACCAGCAAACTTTAGTATATCAACTACATTCTCCATGAGAACAAACTTGGGCTTCAAATGCTCAATAATATCAAAGAAAACAATTAGTTGATGATTTTTCGCATCCTCTAAAGGAGCTTCTGTATTCCTAAAGCGGTTGAAACCGCTCACTCCTTGACAAGGGGGTCCCCCGCAAATAAAATCAACATCACCCTATGCAAGTGTTAAGTATGTCAGAAACCATAGAATATATAATACTTGTAGAGAAAACAATCATGAAAGATATGGATTGAAGAGGCTCACTGGAAGAGGTAATAACTTCTTCTTATACACTGTAGATACAAAGTCTTTTAGACATTTCGGGCAATTGCTGACAAAAAATAGTATGATATTTAGTACCTTACATTGGTTCAGCTTAATAAAGAACTATAATGAGATCTTGATGAGTAGTAGTAAACCTCAAGCCATCTATAGGCTCCCATGTGTCGTCGCTCGGACCATAACCCTTCCAACGAACCTAGAATTTTTAAAAAATTATCACCAATAGATGGGAAAGTAGCTATCACATTCTTGAGATGTTTCTCAATAACTAGTTGAAGCTAGCTTTGTGTACCAATTAAAGTACTGAAGATGTTTGAAGCTAACATACCTTAAAATGCAATCCTGACTTCTTCACACCATTGGGGTCACCATAGCAGACAGCGATTAATTTTTGCACCTCAAACTCTTCAGAGTCAGATTTTTCGGTTTCTTCCTTCTTTATATTATTGCCTTCATTCTCTTCATCAATAGCCTCTCCAACAACTTCTTGTGCAGAATCTGACCTTGTTGTTCCTAGTAACGAATAATCCTTGCAAAGCTTTTCCCAGGCTTTTAACAAAGATAAAAAATCTTCCGCTGCTTCATTTCTCACCTAAATGTGTTTTTTTTTCTAGTAAGGAACAAGGGTATATAGGAAAGAAAATTAAAATGAAAAAAATAGTAAAATCTCGATATATGCCAACTTTATAGTATTACCTGAGTTTCAGGGTGATTCAACTTCAAGCTTTTACATGCATCAGGATTTATGTCAACGGCCCACTTCTATTAAGTTGAACAAAAAATTATTGTTTAACCAAAAAAACAAAAAGTCATTGTCAGTTGGCCATGTTAAATTGCTTAAAGGAACTGAGAAGGCAAAAGCACTTGTTTCGTACCAAACTTTACATCGATTTTCAATTTTGCCCTCAAAGTTTTATATTTTAATCAATTTTGTCATTTTCCCTAACTCCATCCAATGAATTAACAACAGATCTCATGTGGCTTTTGACATGTAATGTAAAATTGCTGGAGAAAAAAAAATCCTACCTCCATCCAATAAGCCACGTGAAGTCTATTGTTAATTAATTTGATAGAATTAGAAAAAGGGATAAAATAGATCAAAATATAAAATTTTGATGACAAAATTGAAAATTGATATAAGGTTTGGGGGACCAAAAAACACTTTTGCCAACTGAGAAAACACATCAGATTGCTTTAAGGTAAAGTACTTGACATAACTGTAACAAGTTTGACGCCTGATATATGTGCACCCAAGCAGAGGCCTGTGGACATGGCTCCACAACCAGAATACATATCTAACAAAGTACATTGAGGCATATCAGATTTTTCAGTTTCTTCTCTCTTAACTGCATCAGTTTTATCAGCTACAACACTCGGTCCAGACTCGCTTGAAACTATTGAGGATGGGTCACTTGGTGTTCCAGCTATTCCTTGGTGGTTTGAGGGAACCTTATCATCTGACATAATTTAAAAAGGAAAAAATAAAATTTTATTACCATATAAATGATTAATGTGGTAATGCTTTAAAATCATCCATATGAATACAAATAGACATGAATTATTGCATATATGATTACCTTTTGTGAGCTTTGAAAATGTTAAGTATGGCACGGTGAACTTCATATTGTAATAGAGATCAAAAGGAGGTAGCTTTGTCTTTTTGCTTGTTAAGTCCACCTGTAGAATGCAAAATGGTTAAACTATATATGTATGCAATGTGCTGCTTTATGCGAAAATAGTAAATAACTAGATGTAAACATAAAACTAAGGGGCTGCAACAAACACATATTTGGAGTTACCTGAGCAATTTTCACTTTTGAAACAATACAGTCAAGTGAATTGTCATCTTTTACATCAGAAATGAAGACCCTTCTTGTGTCAATGAGATTTGTGTGGTCTTTAATGACCTGAGAAACATCAAAACTTCAATGTTTAAAACTCAAGAATAAATTAAAGGATTAAGAAAAAAAATATGGCTAGAATGTTCTTACCGTGTCTTCAGCCCTGTAAAACCATTGAGCTGTAAAATATTTTTGTTTATCTTCTGTTTCAAAAAATTCAAGGATTCTTGCAATGTAGTTCGGCTTTCCATCCTCGGCCTGAAAGCAACAAAATTATTCAAGCAAAGATGAGGAGTAATTTTTTTATTGTAAAAACAATAATATAAAAAAGGTTTCACATCTTTAATGTCCATAACAACAAGGCTTAATCTTCACTACTAAAAGTTCTCTAAATAAAACATAAAACTATCAAATTTTATATAGCTTGGAAGTTCAAAGATTTATCTTCGAAAAAAATTGAGAGCTACCACATTTTGAAATAGGGTCAAACCTATAAACCATAGACACTGACATGAACACTAACACGTCAAGTTCTTAAAATTATATGTCACGACACGACATATATATATAATTAAAAATTCATAAATTTTGATGGAAACTATCAAAATTACAATATCTATTCATAATATATGTCATATATGTGAGTGTCGGACACAGACACATATCCGACACATTAACACGCCCTCAAAATGAAGTATCCATGCTTCATAGGGTCAAACTGAGCTCTCTCTCTCTCTCTCTCTCTGTAATATCCCCAGATATTATAGAAATATTAGACTTAGTATTTTGATTGAAATTATATTATATAGTGAATCTAGAAGTTCCTTTGAGCTTGTGGTTAAATTTGGGAGCAAACAGAGTTTAAAATTGTATCTGGGTTTTTATTTGGACCCGACAAATGACACTTTCGAGTAAGAACTGAAACATTTTAGAGTTGAAGTTTTCAAAAACAAATTATATATTTGAAATCTACTCTTCGCAACGAAGCTAACGATATAAATTTTGTCAAGAAATTTTTTTTATATTTAACATATTGAGTTTTAAGGACCGATTTGAATAGATTCAAACTTTTGTGGGTAATACAATGGTTTTAGCTCCATTTCTCCTGCATCAAATTGGATTTTCGCACCCAAGGTTTGCCTAAAATTACAAAACAGCCCCCCCTCAATATATCAGCAGACACGACTCTCTCTCTCTCCCATTTTTCACTCCCAAAATCGCATCACTCCCTCTCTTCATCCTCCACCACTGCCGCCACTTGTCGCCACCGCCACTCGTCCGTTGATGACCGACGACGGCCAGAAGCCGCCGGTGAGCCGCCGTGGGCCACCACCGTCGCTGTTCCTTCCTCCCTCTTCTTCCTTAGGTGACGATTTTCCTACTCTTTTCCTCTATTTTGCATCCCATTTGATGCTTCTTCGAAATTGTTGTTTCCCTTCGAATTTTTGCTACCAAGTGCTGATTTAAGATGCATCTTAACATTCCAAAACGTTGGTGTGATGGGTAGCTGCAACCTCATAGTTTTAAGGACCCGTTAGGGTTTTGGGTAAACTTGAAATTGGGATTTTGGTCAACACTCCTTGTTTTCTCAAAATTAATGGTTTGAGTGAGTTCAATGGTTGATTATAATAAGTTCTAATGCATTAGTTTGAATTTAGAATCAGTACTTTGAAACTTGGTTATTATAGATAAAACTTTAAAGTTGCAATTTGGTCCCTAAGGGTGATTTTGATGGTTTTAATGAACTAAATGAATTTCTTAGAAGCTGCATCATATGCATCATATTCTTAGTTTTTAAATAGTGAAAAGCATAGAGTGCAAGTTTAATTGAAAGGAAAGAATGTGTCAAGTTGTGAGTTTGACTTGTGCCCTTGATTTTAAATTTTTTTTTTTATGAACTAATCTTAACATTTGGATTTCAAAACACATACTAAGATTCTTGGAAATATGGGAAAGGATTAGATAAGTCCTAGATAGTGGGTTCTTAGGTGAACCAGGGGCGTTTCAAGTTAAAGTTTTTAATTTGAGAGAATTGTACTTTTTCGGGTCTTTGGACCAAGGTCTTGAATGGTAATGTTGATTGACATTTTGGTTGTAATTATGCTCTTAGATGCTTTCTTTGGTTATTGGAAGGAAGCAGGAAGGTTATGGAGTCCAATCTATCGACAAAGGTGAGTGGCTTTCTTATCTTGGCCCTACTTGAGCGTTGGTATGCTGAATGGTAATATTGCTAGGTGAATGAATTCTGTTGTTAATACTTGTCTAAGATAGTGAAATTTCAATAATTCTCATAGTTAATTCTAATTGTGGCAAATGAATTGTTTTTAGAAAAATGATTGTATTTTGGATATGAATATGTTTGCTTACCCAAAGCATTGGTTGTGACATTGAAGATGACATTCTTGAGGAAATTCTAGTGTGTTGTTTATCATTGATTGGTTGGGTGATGATTGTGGATGCGTGTGCTCCCCGACGGTCTGAGTTGGTATATATATATTATGTGTGTCCCTTATCGGGTTGAGGTTGAATATGAGTATACCTTGTATGTTTCCCGTTGGGTTAAAGTGGATATGAATAGACGGTGTGTGCTCCTCCAAGGGGTGACGTAGATGTTAATGATATTATATGTGTTTCTTGTGCATGAGCGGAGGCAGAACGAAAGTACTGTGTGTGCTCCGTGGAGGGTCAAGGTGATGACTTGTGAGCTCCTTGATGGGTTGAGGTGGAAATGCTGACATTGTGCTTTACTTGCGAAAGTGTGATGATTGGCTGACGTATGGGTTTGTTAGAATATTATTTGTTTGATAAATTGATAATTGTGTGATGTTAAATTTTGATATTACTTATATTAAATGATTGATGATGGTGATAGTATATAATTTTTTTTATTCAAGCATTGTATGTTCTGAGTTGTCTAAATTTGATTGTGCTTGTGTTTGTAATAGTGAATGTGATTGTGTTTGTAATAGTGATTGTGATTGTGATTGTGTTTGTAATTGTGGTTGTGATTGTGTTTGTGTTTGTGTTTGTGTATGCACTTGCTCGTTGATAGCACTGGCAGTGATATTGATTGAAAATCTTTACTTTGATGTGTGTTTTATTGTTGATTATTTGTGGAATAAATGAGTTAATACTTTGTGTGGTCCCGATGGGTGAGAAGCTGTGTGTGGTCCCCACGGGTTGAGATAACGCTGTGTGCGCTCCCGATGGGTGAAAAGCTGTGTGCGGTCCCCACGGGTTAAGATGATGCTATGTGCGATCTCGATGGGTAAGAAGCTGTGTGCGATCCCCACGAGCTGAGATAATGCTGTGTGCGGTCCCGATGGGTGAAAAGCTGTGTGCGGTCCCCACGGGTTGGGAACTTGAGGTGATGCTGTGTGCGGTTCCCTCATGATTGGAGGCAGAATTAAAATATTATAATTGTGTGTTACTTGTGATTAGATGTGAATTAATTGTTGAATCTTGTTTTGTATTAAGCCTTCACTTGCTTATAAATTTATGGTTGTCATGAATTGGATGATGTCGAGGCTTTATTTTCTAATAAACTGATGATTATTATGAATTGGTTGTGTTGACTCTTCACCCGTTGAGAAATTAATAATTGTGTTATGCTGAATATTGACATTACGAATATTAAATATTTTATTACTAATGACGGTTAGAATGACATTAGTCAGCTGGTTGTGGTGTTGCTGACTACCTTACAGGTAGATATTATTGTGGTGGACGTCGTCTAGTCATTCCTGGATATATGGGCTTCTTTTGAACGAATCTTGATTTCACTCTTAATTGGTATTTTCAAGAAAGCATTTCGCCCTCCTAGATTACTTTTATTTTAAATGACTAGCAAGGCTATATTTCCAGTAAAAAAAAAATATGACTTGAGAGAGATCTATATTTCTCCCGTTAGGACGTTTTTACTTAATTTTTAAATCTCTCATGAGACTTTTGTTCTCTCATTGGTCTTAAAGAAATTATTTGAAATGTTCTTATGAGTTATAAGTTTTGAGTGATTTAAATACTTTATCTTCCTAAGATTTTGGTCTTTGAAATAAGTTTTAAAAGATTTTATAATTTGTTTTCCCTCCCCAAACTTTATTTTAGCAAAGTAAAATTTTGTCACCTTCTCTATAAAACTTTATCATCTTCTCGAAAGAAATCTCAAAGTATGTTTCCCTAAAATTCTTGATTTCAAAAGGGTTTTCTCAAAGCCATGGTTAATCTTGTATTTTATATTCTTTTAAAATTTACTAATTTTCTCATAGTTGAGTTGCTCTTGTCTTATCATTAAGATACATGTTGGAATTGCTGAAAGAAGGTGAATTATTTTAGTTGAACGAGTGTTACTGTAAATTACTCATTGTTGGTGATTGCTAATTTGGTTGAGTACCCTTCTCCCTACGTGGTGGTGCCCAACACCACGACCGGGATGGGTTAGCCGCTCACTGAGTTTCGACTCACCCCACGTTTAACATTTTTCAGATACAGGTGAATGTCAAGTGTCAACTTTTGCTATGAAAGGGAGTTATTCAGAAGCCCATGTCATTGTTCGTGTGGGTATTTATTTCATTGAATAGGACGGTGTTTAAATTCTAGTTTGTCAGCTCCACTAGTACTTANTTGAGAGCTACCACATTTTGAAATAGGGTCAAACCTATAAAGCATAGACACTGACACGTCAAGTTCTTAAAATTATATGTCACGACACGACATAAACATATATAATTAAAAATTCATAAATTTTGATGGAAACTATCAAAATTACAATATCTATTCATAATATATGTCATATGTGTCATTATTTTCTATTGTTTATCATGTTCAAGTCACAAAAAATTGCTTTTATATTTTGAAAATTATAAATATGCGTCATGTGAGTGTCGGACACAGACACATATCCGACACATTAACACGCCCTCAAAATGAAGTATCCATGCTTCATAGGGTCAAACGGAGCTCTCTCTCTCACACACACACACACAAAAAACAAAATACGGCCTAACAGAACTAGAAATCATTGAATAAGGATAGGAGAAACATACTTTGACATAAGCATCATCGTATAAATTGTACAAAACCCCATCTACAATAGCTTGATTGTAATGATACTTTGCTTGCAAAACCACATCGTTTTCGTTCGATTCTCTGCACAACCCACCAATCACACACACACAAACACACACACACACACATATATATATATGACCAAAATCGTTAACAGCAAAGAAAACAACCAATAGAAAAATCAATAAAAACATACCCATTCGAACTCTGGACTTTTCTGTCGCTTTTTCCCTGCTTCCAAACATAAAAAAAAAGTTATTGAAAACATAAAAATTTCAAGGGTTCTATATGAAAATAAATAATAAAAAGTAAAGAAGATAAGAAGAAAACCGATTCGTGGTAACGCTTGGGCCAGCTCTGCTTGGCTTTGTCAGGTGGTATGGGGTTTCCGACGAAACTAGAGTCTGTGTTGTTATCGGAAGGCTTCGGCTTTTTACAAGTAGAGGAGACCAATGAAACGGTGTCGTCATCTTTGCGTTTTCCCATCTCTAAAAAAAATGAAACACAAGAAGAAGGAGGAGGAGGAGGAGGAGGAGGAGAGAGAAATGGGTCAATGAAGAGAATGAAAGAAAATTTGAGTGAGAGGAGTATTTTTATAGGCAAGGACTCAGGGGCGGGAATTTGATTTTTTAGATATTTGTTAATTTTTTTTTNCTAGAGTCTATGTTGTTATCTGAAGGCTTCGGCTTTTTACGACTAGAAGAGACCAATGAAACAGTGTCGTCGTCTTTGCGTTTTCCCATCTCTAAAAAAAATGAAACACAAGAAGGAGGAGGAGGAGTTGTTAAAGAGAGAAATGGGTCAATGAAGAGAATGAAGGAAAATGTGAGTGAGAGGAGTGTTTTTATAGGCAAGGACTCAGGGGCGGGAATTTGATTTTTTAGACATTTGTTAATTTTTTTCCTTTTCTTTTTTCTTCTTTCAGTTTGATATATATAGTGAGGTTGGTGATAATATCGAAAGTTCAAACATGGTGATGGCATCGAGAATTCGAATGTCACGATTAAACCCTAACGGTCATCTTGGTTTTATTTTCTAATTTTAGCTATATTAATGAGAAGATACCAATTTTTATATAGTAATATTTTAAAGAAATTACGAATATCGAGAGTTCAAACACGGTGATGATGTCGAGAACTCGAGTTTCACGACTAAACCCTAATGATTATCTCGGCTTTATTTTCTAATTTTAGTTATATTAATGAGAAGATACTAATTTTTATATAGTAATATTTTAAAGAAATTACGAATATATTTTAAAAAGATTTAGCTATAGTAATATTTTATATTTTGGTAATATTGAGAGTTCGCACAAGGTAATATTATTGAGAATTCACATGTCACGACAACTAAAATCTAATAATTATAAAAAGAATCAACGGCCCATTCCACACAAATGCAAACCCTCTCACTCTCAGTTCTCTCTCTCTCTCTCTCTCTCTCTCTCTCTCTCTCTCTCTCTCTCTCTNATTGAATAAAATCATTTGAAAATAAAATTATAAATTATTATATTTGGTAAATTTTTTTGAATTTTTATGAATAATAAATTTTAGCTTATCATAAAATATTAACACAAATAATAGTTTATAATAAATCTAAATATATCAAATGTGAGAAAACGTGTTGTGTTAAGTAGAAAAGTTTTAATGTTAATTCTTTTTAAAGAATAATTTTACACATATATCTATTTTTAGTTGCCTAAAAATGGTATTTTTAATAACATTTATTATAAGTTATTATACATAACAATGACTTATAATAAAAATGATAAATGCATAGCCTAATGTATAACAAGGACGAATTACATGTATTTGATGAGTTTAAGGAAAACAAAATACATTTATCATAAGTTCATTGTATATATAATTAAACACAAAACTCGTGTACTTATCTCTTATGACATGTCATCACATATAATAACTTAATAACTTGATTGATTTTCAATCAAAAAATAAGCGGTATATTATAATATTTTTTCTATTACTTTTTATCATGTCAATTATCCTGGCTCATAAAAAATTCATCGATGATCTCTTTAAAAAGAAATTGATTGGTCACTAAAACTTTTAGAAAGTATTATAAAAATCAAATCTTATTCTATTTTAAACAAATTAGAATAAGAAATATGGTCATCTTTTAAAAGGATACTATAAGTAGTGCAAGAGTGCCAAAATTTGACAGAGGAGGCCACCAAAGGCTATAGGATTGGTTTTGAAAGAAAAGAGATGAACTTAAAAATGTGTTATGATCATCTTTATGTAAAATGAAATAGAAATAAGCATGGATATGGTAAAAGATGACAAGTTGGTGGGAAGTCATCAAAATGGTGCCATTCTCTCCTTAGGACATCGTTTTTTTTTGGGTCCATTTTTTTAATTGGGCTATGGACTTGAGCATTACTTGGGTTGGCTAAGGGAGAAGACAATTTATGGAGTGGTGGCCTTGATTACTCATCTTTTGGTGAAATATTTTTGAATAATTTGTTTTTTAATAGAAATCCTTTATCATAAGTAATTTTTATTTGAAATATTTTCGAATATTAAATATTTGCACATATAACAGTAGAGACTCAAAAAATTTTTTTTTTATCATAGTTTTGATTTTTAACACCATTGTTTCATATCACCTCTCTCCCTATTTTATGTTGTTCAAATTAATTTATGTTGCTTTCAACTTTATTTGAGAATTTAAATTGTTTTCACGTCTTTAAAAAAAACTTCTAACAAGAGTAACTGTATTTACAAGGTCTCAAATAAACCACTAACCACCTGAGCCAAACCTATTTAAGATAATGACAATAAAAAAATTCAAATTAAGTAGATAGTGAATTCAATTTGATGAGATATTATAAATAAATAATAATGTGTCATTTATACAAAATATTCTACAAAGATTAAGTGTGTCTTATAAGTAATGTACCAAGATCAAATATAGGGAAGGCTCATTGAAGAAATCTTCAATATTAATGCAAATCAGTTGAATCAATCAGTAGCAAAATAAACTACAATTAATTTCAATATGTTGACTTTCCAAATTAGTTACTCAAGACAATTTTATAAGAGTGACTTTAACATGTCATTAATTTCAAAGTTTTTAAAATTGGACCGGTTATTGAATCGGACGAAGTAGCGGTTCAAGTTCAATAGTTCGATCGGGGTTCAATCGGGGTCAGCCGTTAATGAATAAATAAATTAAAAAAGTTAAAAAATATTACATTAACATGCATAAAAAAAATATAATAATTAATTTTATCATTAAAAATTAAATTTATAAGATATATATTATTCTTTCATTTTTATAATTTAATGATTTATTTTATTTTTTTAATAAATTAATATATTACTCAATTGCACTATTAGTCTTATCTACGTCGGTTTCATCATTTCCTAAGTGCTCTCTCTTACCGAACTAAAAAAGCTATCCACCTCTTTTTCTTTTTATCATTTCCTAAGCCACCACTGCATCCTTTTATTCGATGCACTTATGACTTATCTCTCTTTCAAAAACCCATTCACATATTCTTTCACTCAGCCATAGAAAGGAGAAAGATGCAGTCTGATATATACCCTTTTGCCCCCAGGGTCCACCTCCCACTCAGACCCGACGCTAGGAGCAGACTGGCAGGGTCCCCTCCCACGTGCCTCGGACCTTTTGGAGGGACTAGTGATATACACCCTTTTGCCCTTTTGCCCCCAGGGTCCCCTCCCACTCAGACCCGACGCCAGGAGCAATCTGGCAGGGTCCCCTCCCACCTCCAGCTGTCGTGGGCCCACCATACAGATCTCCTCAGATCTTCTTGGACACAATCCCCCAGATCTTGGGATACTTGCCTCACTCTACAGGCACAGGTCAACATCAACCACCTACCACACTGTACCTTCTCCTTCTACATATACACACTCATACACCTTAAACAAGGTAAGTGATGAATCTCTCTACAGATCTTACCCTCACTTCCCACTCCCTCTAACTTGAGCTTCGGAGTGGATTCACAGGGGCCTCCCCCTGTGAATCCTTCTTGCAGGTTTCAAGTTCCTCAGGAGGTGGACAAGGATCGCAGGGAGCCCCCTGTGCTTCCTCTTCTGCAGGATCTGACGACCCCAGCCCCTCGGAGACTGCAACACGTTGAGAACTCAAGGTTAGTCCTCCTTGGATCCAGCTTTGTAGTTTTCACTGGCGCCGACTGTGGGGAACCTGCTTTTCCCCTGGCTTATTCGATGATGCTGAGAGCAAAGGCAGAAACATCTCACTCTGGAGTTGGCTCGTCGAGATCTAGAGGGTGAAGCAACCCATTCTCGTGAGCTTGTCCTCTGGAACCTGAGAAATCTAACGGGTGAAGCTCAAACACCCATTATCGTGAGTTCGTCAAACTCAGAAATCAGATTTGACTGTGGTGTGGATCTCCGAAGTTGTCTCTCGCCGTGAGCCTCTTCGTCGAAGTCATCTCCCCCCCGAACCAGATCTGAGCGAGCACTTTGCCTCCGAAGTTGTCTCCCCAACAAACCAGATGTGAATGTACGCTTCCTCTTCGAAGCTACCTTTTTTTCCCTTTTCTCTCGTTGTGAGCTTCTCCGTCGAGCTATCACCTCACCAAACCAGATCTGAACGAGTGCTTCGTCTTCGAAGTCATCTTCCCACCAACCCAGATCTGAAAGAGCACTTTGTTTTCGAAGTCGTCTCTCCATCAAACCAGATCTGAAGGAGTACTTCGTGTTCGGAGCTACCAGCTTCGGCTAGCCATGTCACGAAACCTCACAGCAGAAACGTGACTCAAAAAGGCATTGACTCAAAACGTGACTCAAAAACGTGAATCAGATTTTGGGAGTTAGAGTTACTTCCATCGGACTCCCCTCCGGATAGGCAGACACACGTCGGATCCGACGACTTGTGCGCCGCCGACCCTGTGCGACCATGTCTCCCCGACTGCCTCAGCGACTACTATCCCCGACAAGAGGGACAGGTGATGTACGCCATCTCTGGCTCGCTACTGTTTCCTTCCCGGGACCCCCCTCCGGATAGGCAGACACACGACAGATCGTAATTGGGGCGCCACCGACCATGTGCGGACATGTTCCCCCGACAAGAGGGACAGGTGACATCCGTCATCCCTGGCTCATTACTGTTTCCGACCAATGGTGGTTTCCAGATAAGTCACCTCCTAAACTCTCACTTTGGCATCTCATAAGGACTACTTCAGTCCACTTTCCACATTTGTCAATCTTATGTGCGTTTTGTTTGCCTGCTGAATGATACATGGACATCATTATACATGTGCATTTTCATGACATAGGATATACTCCCCTCTTCGGACACTATCCGGATCGGTAGGTACCCCCCTCGGAGACCCTCCAGGATGGGCGGACACCTCCTCGGACACTCTCCAGGACTGGCACCACGCCTCCTCGGACACTCTCCAGGATTGGTGGACCCTCCTCGGACACTCTCCAGGGTTGGTAAATACCTTCCCGGATACCCTCCAAGAGTGGCGGATATCCCGCACCCGGCTTCTCGCCCCGAGTTGTTGTTCTATGATTTTGTCAATCATCTTTAAACCTTATTCGCATTTACATATGCATTTATATGACGTCGGATTCCCCCCCCCCCTCCTCAGACACTCTCCGGGTTGGTGGAAACCCCCCTCGGACACCCTCCAGGATTGGCGGACACCTCTTCGGACACTCTCCAGGACCGGCACTACGCCTCCTCGGACACTCTCCGGATTGGTGGCCCCTCCTCGGACACTCTCCAGGGTTGGTGGATACCTTCTCAGATACCCTCCAGGAATGGCGGGTACCCCGCATCCGTCTATGCACTCCGAGGTGCTGCTTTGTGATTTTTCAATCATCCAAGTCACACTTTAAACATCACATATGTGGTAATTTTGACTGCAAAAATGGGCTGACAAACCCACCAGGGGAGTGGATAGTGCTTTTCCATTTTGTAGGACTTCGAGGAATACGACCCCCCCTCAGACACCCTCCAGGATCGGCGGACACCTCCTTGGACACTCTCCAGGACTGGCACTACGCCTCCTCGGACACTCTCCAGGATTGGTGGACCCTCCTCGGACATTCTCTAGGGTCGGTGGATACCTTCTCGGATACCCTCCAGGAGTGGGGACTAAACAGTGTACTCCAGAACGACAAGGAATACTGTCTAATTGTACACACATGGTTACAATACTGTAACGTATTTTAATGCAGCTTACATATTGATGTAATAAATTGTCATTCTTTGATTTACTAAACATGGCTTCTATAGTGTTGTCTCCAGCACCTCTGCTACATTATTTAATCACCACTCCATGAGGGCGACAGACTTAGCCTCTCCAGAAGAGCAATAGGGCAACCACTGCCCAATGGCGGATTCCCTCCACTCGGAGGATGACTTATTCCCTCTCTTCAGAGGATGACGAAAAGTGTATTCTCACTTCCTCTACTACAAACTCCATGCAAGCATCCGCTTGTTTATGAAGGCAAGCATTCGCTTGTTTACGAAGGCAAGCACCCGCTTGTTTAGGAAGGCAAGCATCCGCTTGTCTATACAGGCAGAAGTGTATTCACGCTTCCTCGCCATGCGAGCATCCGCTTATCTACGCCGGCAGAAGTATATTCACGCTTCCTCGCCATACGAGCATCCGCTTATCTACGCCGGCAGAAGTGTATACACGCTTCTTCGCCGTACGAGCATCCGCTCCATTAAACAGGCGGGGAGCGGCACCTCCCCATGCCTTAACAAGGGCCACAGCGCCCCGCGGGTCAGGAGTTACCCGCCGGCTAGCCAACGTTGCCGGAAACCCAAGAGGAAAACGAAAGCAACACAACACAAGTCCTAGGCAAGGGACACTGAGCTCATATACAACTTCCGGCTAAGTCCACACCCTTCCTAAGGGGGACAACGCCGCCAAGCAATTCCCTCCACCAGGAGGGTAAAGATCTTAGCCTCCCTGAAGGCGCCAACCCTCAGGAGGTAGACAATTCAAGTTCCGGCAAGGCCCTCACCGTCTGCCCGGGAAACGAGACTCCCAGCCTACAAGAGCGAGGAAAATCAAAATTTGGCTAAGCCCAAACAGCAAATCAAAGCTCCAAATTTTGGCTAAGCCCAAAAAGCTCAGAAGACTGCCGGATACCCTCCACCCGGAGGATTGTCGGACGCCCTCCACTCGGAGGATGGCAGGATACCCTCCACCCGGAGGATTGCCGGATGCCCTCCACTCGGAGGATGGCAGGATACCCTCCACCCGGAGGATTGCTGGATGCCCTCCACTCGGAGGATTGCCGGATTCCTCCACCCGGAGGATCGCCAGATGCCACACACTCAGAGGATTGACGGATACCCCCACCCGGAGGATTGCCGGATACTCCCTGCAACAAAGTGTATTCACACTTCGTTAAAATTCTTCTTCAACGCCTCGGAATGGGCAACAACGCCCTGCAGGTCGGAGTTCCCTGCAACAAAGTGCATCCGCACTTCTCAAAGACTAAAGTGTATTCACACTTCTCCCGGACCGACGGAGGTCTATTACGCGGATGGTAATTCCGATTGTATTCCTCGGACAACGGGGACACCCCCCTCGGACGCCGACGACGGGGACACTTCCCCCGGACCTTTTGGAGGGACTAGTGATATATACCCTTTTGCCCCCAGGGTCCACCTCCCACTCAGACCCGACGCCAGGAGCAGACTGGCAGGGTCCCCTCCCACGTGCCTCAGACCTTTTGGAGGGACTAGTGATATACACCCTTTTACCCTTTTGCCCCCAGGGTCCCCTCCCACTCAGACCCGACGCCAGGAGCAATCTGGCAGGGTCCCCTCCCACCTCCAGCTGTCGTGGGCCCACCATACAGATCTCCTCAGATCTTCTTGGACACAATCCCCCAGATCTTGGGATACTTGCCTGACTCTACAGGCACAGGTCAACATCAACCACCTACCACACTGTACCTTCTCCTTCTACATATACACACTCATACACCTTAAACAAGGTAAGTGATGAATCTCTCTACAGATCTTACCCTCACTTCCCACTCCCTCTAACTTGAGCTTCGGAGTGGATTCACAGGGGCCTCCCCCTGTGAATCCTTCTTGCAGGTTTCAAGTTCCTCAGGAGGTGGACAAGGATCGCAGGGAGCCCCCTGTGCTTCCTCTTCCGCAGGATCCGACGACCCCAGCCCCTCGGAGACTGCAACACGTTGAGAACTCAAGGTTAGTCCTCCTTGGATCCAGCTTTGTAGTTTTCACAGTCAAAGTGGAAAATTGATAGAGACAAGTGCGAAACAGAGCAGCGGCGGAGATGAACATTGAACTACAGCAACGTCGAAGACGAATTGAAACTATAGGAGACGACGACGAAGGACGACGATGCTGCGTGGAAGAACTAAAACGGCTAGGGCTTCGATTTCATCTTGGGGGCTAGTGAATCATGAGTCAAGATGGGTTTTTTTTTTTTAAATAAATATTTTGGCTGAACCGTAGACCCCCAAAACCGGGCGGTTCGATTTGGTTTTGGCGGTTCATGGGCGATTTTCCCTATGACTCGGACCGAACTGTGGGCGGTTCACGATTTAACTGGTTGAACCGGCCGGCACGATTTTAATGACCATGGAAAATAATTTCACACTTGTGCTGTCGCAGGTTAATAAAATTAAGTTATTTTTTTTAAAAAAAAAAGGTCGGGTCATGCTAACCCATTCATGCAAGCTAAGAAGGGTTAGGTTGAGCTGGACACGGGCTAACCCATTTTATTACAAAAATATGACAAAAGTATTGTTGGTATCTCCAATATTTGAGGTCATTTTTAATTATACCCCTAACGTTTCACATTTGAGTCAATTATACCCTAATTCAGATGTTTTTTTTTGTTTTAAGGTTCTTAAGTTTCAATTATTTAAAAATACACTATTCTCTCAAGATTTTTCTTTCACACAAGTCCCTAACTAATAACAGAACAATCCATAATATTTGTCATCTATAACGAACTGGTCCCTACAATTGATAAAATCGGAAAATCTCTCCTGTCTGTTTTACACAGTTTTGTAACCACACGCAAACTCACTGGTAAGCCTCGAATGCAGAGAAATCAAGCAGAAATATCAGTAGGCCTAACTCTCGGCGTTAGCACACAATCTCTGGTTGCAATGTCGTTGTGGTCGTCGAAATTGAGAAGTAAAGTAACTTAAAAACCCTTTTGGAGCGAGAGCCAAAATAGACGGTAGTATGTTTGAGGGTTTTTAAGTTACTTTACTTCTCAAGAAAAGCCTCATACTATATATATATATATACTATATTACATGTTTGAGAGGTCTTTTGGTAGTCGGTATTATATACATATTTTCTTGTCCGTTAGGGCACGAAAAGCCTCCAGTATATTATATACATGCACTTCATTCAAGGACATGCAAATGAAACTATTGAGAAGGCGATGGTTTTGTTTCTCATTCTGTATCTTCTTTTTTCTTTCTGTATACATGGACTTCACTCTCAAACAAAAAAATGCTATTGAGGAGGCATCTGTTCTATGCCTTAGCCTTTCGAGGCGAGTCTTTCATAATATATATATATATACATACTCTACACCCACCCACCTTCATGTATGTATTCAGTTAAATTGCTAAGAGACTGAAATATATTGTGTTTGGTTGCATTAAAGAAGGGTATATATATTGATAGTCCGTGACCGGAAAAGAAACGTTGGATGTTTGCACGTACATGGATATTTTCATGTTCAGATGTCACAACACACGTACATGGATATTTCCATGTTCAGAAGGCATTAATTGTATTTTATTTTATTTTGTGACAGAGAGGAGTAGAAGACTAGATACACTGCAGCTGAAATTGTAGACTTTGTATCTCCTGCAGTTTCAACAAAGTTAGGCTTATCAGATCAGCTGAATATTTTGTCAGATCTTTTATGTTGAATTTTATGTACTAGAGTTTGGCTATAAATATGTAATCTAAGATCAGTTGTAAGTATGAATTAGATTGAATTCATCAGAATGAGTTTGTATGAGTTTTAATACTAGTTGAGTATTTTCCCCTAGTCTCTCGTACTCTCTCCCATCTCTCCTCCAAATACCCAAAATAAAATTTTCTACATTTGGTATCAGAGCCAGAAAGACCTCCCAAAAATAGTTTTGTTCAAAACCTAGCCAGAAAACCTCCCAATAATTTTAGAGCACTTACCAGTTTTGTGAAGCTCAAAATTGTGAGAAGCCAATTTTAGTGAAATTCAGAGTGAGGTTGTCTTGAAATTGTGAGACCAAAATTGTTGTGTCTAGAGTCATTCTTAGTTGTGTTGTTGTTGTGAGTTGAGAAAAAGAAGAAGAGGGAGCCGTGTGAGTTTAAAAAAAAAATAGAGACGAGGGGAGGTGTGAGTGTTGATTGTTGTGAAGTGAAGAAGAGAGAGTGTTGAAGGAGAGAAGAGAGATGCACATGAGAAGAAGTTAAAGAAGATTAGAGAAGGAGAGATAGTCGTTGAGTGGGTAAGTGTGAATTATTAAAGTGAGTAATGAGTGTGTGATTAAAAAAAGGAAGAGATTGAGTGAGTGAGATGTTGGGAAATCACAGAGGGAGCGCAGCGGAAGGAGGAAAAATAAAAATTTTTCACCCAGGGACTAAAACGTAATTAAAACAAACAAACTCTGTGATTCCTTCCAGGATCCACTAACTATGTTTATACCAGTTTTAGGAAAGATGTNGGCACAATCTCCATCATGAGAGAGAGAGAGAGGAAGGCTCGAGAGTTTTTAAAAAAAACAAAAGTGGGTTTGAAAATTGAGAAAGAGACGAAAGTGATTAAGTGAAAGGAATAGTGAGGTGAAAAGAAGAATAGGATTTTCGTGGTGTAGTTGAAAATAGTGAGATTTTTATCATTATTTTAAGTTGTAGGGGAAAATAAGAGTGATTTGTGTAGTGATTTGTAAAAAGAAGGAGAGAAAAATATTTTGAAAGATGTCTAGCAATTATAATATTGTGTGGTCAGGTCCCAAATTAGATGGGAAGCTTGATTATAATTATTGGCAGATCCTGATGGCTACTCATTTGAGAGCTCATAATTTATGGAGCTGTATTGAGGCAGGTGTTGCAGCCACAGCAGATGAAGCTGCTCAGAGAAAAGAACAGTTTGCACTCGCACAGATTCATCAAGGAGTTGATTATTCTGTATTTGGCAAAATTGCTAATGCCAAAACTGCCAAAGAAGCCTGTGATATTTTGAAGTTGTCCTACAAAGGTGTTGATAAAGCTCAGAAGTCCAAGTTTTAGTCTCTAAGAAGGGAGTTTGAAAGGTTTGAGATGTCTAATTCAGAATCTGTTGAACAGTATTTTTCCCGTGTCACTGATCTTGTAAATAAGATGAGAATATATGGTGAAGATATCCCCGATGGCAAAGTGGTTGAGAAAATTCTTCGCACTATGCCAATTAAATATGACCATGTGGTGACTACAATTTTAGAGTCACATGATATAGAAGAAATGTCAGTTGCAGAATTGCAGGGGAGTTTGGAGAGTCACATCATAAGAATATTGGAGAAGACGAAGAAGCCAGTTGAGGAAGCTTTGAAGAGCCAGATTAATTTGAAGGATGCAAAGACCAGTCAGAAAGCAGAAAATCAACCCAGTCCATATCAAAACTATAGAGGCAGAGGAAATTACAGAGGAAGAGGACGAGGTAACAATTTTAATTCTGGCAGAGGATTCAATAATTTCAGACAGATGAACCAAGGAAGAGGCGGTCAAGATTTCAGATCTCGGAACAGAGGAAGAGGTCGTGGCAATAATTACCAGGACAGAAATAACCTAAACTGTTATCATTGTGGAAAGTTTAGACACAGAATTGCAGATTGTAGATTAAAAAGTAGTCAGAATCCCAACTCGCAGGCCAATGTTGCAGAAAATCAGAAAAAATCTGATGGTGAGAATCAATCTTTGTTTTTGGCAAGTGATAATTTTACTGTTGATGAAAATACATGGCTTTTAGATACTGGTTGTAGTAATCATATGTGTGGGAGAAAGGAGTTATTTTCATCTCTAGACGAATCTGTAAAATCAACAGTAAAATTTGGAAATAACACTAGAATTCCAATTCTGGGAAAAGGTCAGATAGCAATTAAACTGAAGGATGGATCTCATAATTCCATTTCTGATGTTTTCTATGCTCCTGGCCTTCATCATAATTTGTTGAGTCTAGGTCAGCTGTCAGACAAAGGATATGATATACGGGTTCATCATGGATTCTGCACCATGTATGACATGAATGGGAGATTTATTACCAAGGTAAAAATGACTCCTAATCGTTTATTTCCTCTAAGAATTCAACATGAGAAATTTGTCTGCTTGAATTCTGTGATTCCTGATGAGAATTGGTTATGGCACTTGCGGTTTGGTCATTTTCATTTTACTGGATTGAATTATCTGTCAAAGAAGGAGCTTGTTTCTGGTTTGCCAGTTGTGGATATTCCAGATTGTGTATGTGAAACATGTGTTATTGGCAAGAAGCATAGAGAACCATTTCAGGTTGGAAAGTCATGGAGAGCAAGGAGGCCCTTGGAGATAGTCCATTTAGATTTGTGTACGGTGGAGGTTCCATCTCAGAGTGGTAACAAGTATTTTATTACATTCATTCATGATTTTAGCAGAAAAACCTGGGTCTATATGTTGAAACAGAAGTCAGATGCATGTGATGCTTTTATGACATTCAAAGTATATGCTGAAAATGAAAGTGGTTACAAAATCAAGATCTTGAGAACAGACAAGGGACAAGAGTATCTTGGATGTACAAATATTTTTGAATAGTATGGAATTCAGCATCAGTTGACTACCAGGTACACACCTCAACAAAACGGAGTTGCAGAGAGGAAGAAAAGAACCATCATGGATATGGTCAGGTGCATGTTGAAATTCAAGAAGCTGCCTAAAGAATTTTGGGCAGAGGCAGTTGCTTGTGTTGTCTATATTTTGAACAGGTGTCCATCAAGGAGTGTTCGTGACAAAACACCTGAAGAAGCTTGGATTGGCAGGAGACCATCCATCCGTCATCTGAAAGTCTTTGGCTGTATTGCTTATGCTCATGTACCAGATCAATTAAGGAAGAAACTGGATGATAAAGGTGAAAAATGTATTTTTGTTGGTTATAGTTTGAGATCAAAGGCATACAGGTTGTATAACCCAGAAACGAAGAAGGTGATTATTAGCCGAGACGTGACATTCGATGAAGAAGGAACGTGGGATTGGTCGTCTGAAGAAAAAGGGAAGCAGATAGCAGTTCCTGAATTTTTTGAAGAATCAACAGCAGAACCTTCTGGAGATCAAGCAGAGACTTCAAGTCGTCCACAGAGGCAACGACGACTGCCAGCCAGACTTAGATGATTACGTCATCAACAATGACAACGATCCCTCAAATGAGGAGATTATAAATTATGCTTTGTTTGCAGATTGTGAACCAGTGACATTTGAGGAGGCATCAAATGATGATCGTTGGAGGAATGCAATGGATGAAGAAATCAGATCCATTGAGAAGAATGATACCTGGGTACTAACAGATTTGCCTGCAGATAAAAAACCCATCGGTGTTAAATGGGTTTACAAGACGAAGTTCAAGCCATCTGGAGAAGTTGATCGCTACAAAGCCAGACTCGTTGCTAAAGGCTACAAGCAGAAACCAGGGATTGATTATTTTGAGGTATTTGCTCCAGTTGCCAGGTTGGATACAATTCGCATGATAATTTCACTTGCTGCTCAAAATCAATGGAGACTTCATCAGATGGATGTTAAGTCTGCTTTCCTGAATGGTATGTTAGAAGAAGAAGTGTATGTTGAACAACCTGCAGGTTATGTGGTTGAAGGCATGGAAGATAAAGTTTACAGACTAAAGAAGGTATTGTATGGATTGAAGCAAACCCCAAGAGCTTGGTATAAGCGTATTGACTCATATTTCATTCAGCATGGTTTTCAAAGATGTCCATATGAGCATACCTTATACATTAAATATGATGATACTAGTGATATTCTTATTGTCTGTCTCTATGTTGATGATTTGATTTTCACTAGTAACAATCCAAGGATGATTACAGAATTCAGGGAGGCCATGATCAATTGTTTTGAAATGACAGATTTGGGTCTAATGTCTTATTTTCTTGGCATTGAGGTTATCCAGAAGGAAGATGGCATATTCATATCATAAAAGAAGTATGCAGGTGATATGTTAAAGAAATTCAAGATGGAGAATGCAAATCCGGTTCTGACTCCAACAGAAGAGAAGATGAAGATGATAAGAGAAGGCCAAGGTGATGCTGTAGATCCAGCTTACTACAAGAGTTTGATTGGAAGTCTGAGATATTTGACAGCAACGAGACCAGATATTGTCTTTGGAGTTGGGTTGCTGAGTAGATTCATGGAGGAGCCACGAACCTGTCATTTGCAAGCAGCGAAGAGAATTCTGAGATATGTTAAAGGTACCTTAGATGAAAGAATATTTTATTCTAGATCTAACAATTCTGAACTTGTTGGATACACAGACAATGATTGGGCAGGTGATATTGAAACAAGAAAAAGCACATCTAGGTACGTGTTCCATATGGGATCAAGTGCAATATGTTGGTCCTCAAAGAAGCAGTCAGTGGTGGCGCTCTCTACAGCAGAAGCAGAATACATAGCAGCAGCCAGTTGTGCTACTCAAGCAATATGGCTAAGGAGAATTCTTGAAGTATTACATCAGAAGCAGAGAACTCCTACAACAATTTTCTGTGACAATAAGTCCGCTATAGCACTCTGTAAAAATCCTGTTTTTCATGGAAGATCGAAGCACATTGACATTCGTTTCCACAAGATACGAGAATTGGTTGCTGACAACGAAATACAGATTGATTATTGTCCTACAGAGGAACTGATTGCAGATATTTTCACAAAGCCATTGAAGGTGGAGTTGTATTACAAGTTGAAGAAGATGCTGGGAATGATAAAGCTTACAAGCTTGGTTTAAGGGAGGCAATGATGACAATTAAACCAAGCATAAAGTTGTTACAAGTTGAAAATCTAGAAGGCTGAGAAATTTGAATAAGTTGCAGATTACAGCTGTGTTGATGAATGTTCAGAAGCAAAATCAAAATTGAGTAATCTGACAGAGAGGAGTAAAAGACTAGATACACTGCAGCTGAAAATTGAAATTGTAGACTTTGTATCTCCTGCAGTTTCAACAAAGTTAGGCTTATCAGATCAGCTGAATATTTTGTCAGATCTTTTATGTTGAATTTTATGTACTAGAGTTTGGCTATAAATATGTAATCTAAGATCAGTTGTAAGTATGAATTAGATTGAATTCATCAGAATGAGTTTGTATGAATTTTAATACTAGTTGAGTTTTTGCCCCTAGTCTCTCGTCCTCTCTCCCATTTCTCCTCAAAATACCCAAAATAAAATTTTCTACAGATATAAAATAAAAGGGGTGAGAAAGTAAAAAAGAGGAGAAGAGTGAGAGCACAAACTTCATGTATGTATTCAGTTAAACTGCTAAGAGACTGAAATATATTGTGTTTGGTTGTATTAAAGAAGGGTATATATATTGATAGTCCGTGACCGGAAAAGCAACGTCGGATGTTTGCACGTACATGGATATTTGCTTGTTCAGATGTCACAACACACGTATGGATATTTCCATGTTCAGAAGGCATTAACTGTATTTTATTTTATTTTGCAATTATTATATGAGGAATTATGTATTTGCTTATTGGTTGATGGTATTTGCACGTTCAAAATGCATTAGATAGATGATATTTGCACATTCAGAAGGCATTAGTTTTTTTAAGGTCAAAGTGTTGAAAACCCCTCCTCGAGAGGATTTTTCTCTTTTTTTATGAGAGTGTTATTTTGTTTCTAAGATTTTGTGGCGGCGATATTCTAGAACAGGACTCCCACTGCGGCAATTATGGACTTGTATTCAATGGCGGCTTCTTGGTTTGATTATGGTTTTTGGGTGCTCTTTCACGACGTCGTTTCGTTTTATCAATTTATTATTGTTGCTTTGAGTATGCTTGGAAGTATTTGTCTATTTTAGATGACATTTTTTATGTTTCCAATTTTTTTAGATGGTTGTATAGTTTTAGTTGGATCCTTAGATCCGCTAACTTGGTAGCTGTTTGTCTTGCCAATTTGTCTGAAACGAGGATGAGTCCTCTTGGATGGGTTTCAAACCCCCCACCTTCGCCAGTTGATACCCTGTCTAGTTATGCTAGGGAGGGGTTGGCTATTGTTGCTTTGTTTTTGTTTGTACTGTGCTTAACTTTGTCTTACTTTTGAATGAATTATGTTTTAAGAAAAAAAAAGTTTTTTTTTTAAAAAAAATTGTAATTATAATATGAGGAATTATGTATTTGATTAAATTTTATTAGACTAAATTATTACAAAAAATGAGGACGAAAAGGATAATCCACACATATATATATAATAGTATAGATAGATATATAATATTTTAAATAATATAATTACATATAATATAATAAAAAATAATATATATATATATATATAATATTATATTATTAAAAAGTTAAGAGATCACATATAAAATATCACAAATTTGGCAAACTTTCGGAGTCTTACACTATGAGCATTTGAGCATCTCTTCTCTTTGCCACTTCCACTGCATTCGAAATTCAAGAGTTTATTATTCTTGTGGACATTACATATACAGAAGTATAATATACTCATATTGATTTGAAATTTATAAAATTTAGATCAAAATGCACAAGCACCCCCTGAGGTTTTCAATTTGTACAAATAGGATCCATGAGTTTTCAATTACGTACAAATAACACCATTCTGTTAAACTTCTGCTTATTTAGTCTATTAAGTGCCACATTAGCGAGGGTATAATAGTAATTCTATTAAAAATTTTGGGCCAAAGTCCTATTTTAGTCCCTCAAGTTTGCTCAAAATTCAGTTTTGGTCCCTCAAGTATTTTCGTTCCATTTTGGTCCCTTAAGTTTCCAAAAAGTTCCACCATTAGTCCCTCTCTAATTTTCATCCAATTTTTCCGTTAAATAAAAGAAAAAATTGGTTTATATTCCCTAAAAATTTTATTTTTTTGAATTAAGGTTCTTTCTTTTTATAATAGGACCAAAATGTTAGAAAAAAATGAATAAATTAGAATTTGAAACAATTTTGCCCCCCCAAAAAAAGGGAACCCAGCCAAATCGACTCTTCTCCTTTTTCAATCACGACAATGAGAGCTTTCGTCGACAATCTCAAAGTGATTTCGCCCAAGATTCTCCCAATCTGGGAGTTGAAGAAGAATGTTTTGATTGAAGAAGAAGGAGAAGAGTCGATTTAGCTGGGTTACTTTTTTCGGGGGCAAAATTGTTTCAAATTCTAATTTATTCATTTTTTTCTTACATTTTGATCCTATTATAAAAAAGAAAAGACCTTAATTCAAAAAAATAAAACTTTTACGGAATATAAACCCATTTTTTCTTTTATTTAACGGAAAAATTGGATGGAAATTGGAGAGGGACTAACGATGGAACTTTTTGGAAACTTGAGGAACCTAAATGGAATGAAAAAAACTTGAGGGACCAAAAACAAAACTTTGAGCAAACTTGAGGGACTAAAATAGGATTTGGCCCATGTTTTTTTTATAAAATTACTACTATAACCTCACTGATGTGACACTTAACAGACTAAATAAATAGAAGTTTAACAGAAATGTGTTATTTGCACGAATTGAAAATTCAGGGGTTTTATTTACACAAATTAAAAATTATTCAGGAATGTTATGTACACTCAACTTAAAACTTATGAGGTGTATCTGCATTTTGGCCTAAATTTTATTGATTTTACATGTAATATAATTTGCACTTATTTTTTTGGTATATCACTTTTTTAAAAAAATTAAATGAATATGGGCCCATATTTATAAAAACGAACCCAACCCAGATCATGATAAAAGGGGTGATCAACAGACTTGTCAAGAGGTGATCAATCTCTAAAAGTTTGACTTTTGGACTAACAGACTTGTCAAGAGGTGATCAATCTTATGTAGTGTCTTTTAACACTTAAAAGTTTTTGTTCGACTAAATTTAAGGGCTCAAGTGGATCATCAAACCAATTAATCCATCCTTTACATCTATGATGACCAGTTTTTAAAAAATAATAGGCAAATGACCATTTCGTGCCCCTAACGTTTGCGGTGATTTTTAGTTATACCCCTAACATTTCATTTGTGTTAGTTGTGCCCCCAATGTGAAACATTAGTTTTAATTATGTCCCCAATTGTGCCCCAAGGCGAATAAAGTTTAGGGTTTTAGGTTTTCGAACCCTACTTTTGCGCACTCGAAGGTGAAGAAAGAAATCTAGGGAAATTTAGGATTTTTGACTGGTATAAGGCTTGAGAAGATGAAAATGAAGATGTCAAAAAAAATTTTAGGGTAGTAATTTTTTTTGTTTAGAGAATGTAAATCCACGTAAAAAATGCCATGATGGATAAAAAATAAATTAGTGATATTATATTTATCCAGTTATTTTGCCACATATTCAATTCAGAACAAAAAAATTGACACACAAGTAAAAAAAAATTGACACATCAGCATTGAGTCAAAATTGGGGGTATAATTGAAACTAACATTTCACATTGGGGGTACAACTGGCGCAAATGAAACGTTAGGGGCATAACTGAAAATCACCGCAAACGTTAGGGGCACGAAAGAGTCTTTTGCCAAAATAATATTTTAAAAAAAGTTAGTGTATTTTTCAATTTCCTTTATTGGATTCAGCTCTTAGGTAGATATATATATATATATATATAAATTAATAATTTAGTTTTTAAAAGATAACTAAGTTGATAAATTAATCATTAGATGATTGAAATATATAAGAGTAAACTAACAATTTGGTACTTGAAAGATCACTGAGTTGACAACTCGATCCCTGAAAGATTGAAATGTACAATTTAATCCTTGAAAGATCAAAATAGTATACTAATTAGTCCTTTTTATGGACTAGATAGTATACTATTTTAATCTTTAGGGGACTAAAAGGTATACCATTTTGATCTTTTAGGGACTAAATTGTATATTTCAATCGTTCAGAAATTGAGTTATCAGCTCGGTGATCTTTCAGGGACCAAATTGTTAGTTTACTCAATATATAATTTAAAAGATTAAAATGTTACACTATTTAATCTATAAAAGAACTAATAAATATATTATTTTAATCTTTTAGTAAGTAAATTGTATATTTCAATTTTTCATGAATCAAGTTATTATCTGAATATTTTTTTATGGATTAAATTGTTAACGTCCTTCATAAACATGGATATGGATGAAGTTTATGTGAGAGGAAAATAGAAGTAGAAAATAATTAAGTATAAGAAATTCAGGTTGTAACAAACATTACACGGTCCGACCCAGTTTTTTTTTTTTTTGAAATCGGGGCCGGGTCGGATGTTGGGTTTTGGTGTCCCGGCCCGGCCTGGGTATACCATTTTTTAATTTTAATTATATATATTTATATTTTCTTTTATAAAACATTCTTTTTTATTGTAGAAAATATACATGTATTCTTATTCTTATTAATTGCATATTAAAAAAATATATAAAATATATACTTAATCTCAATTAAATCAATAGTTTTTTAACAAATAAATCAAATTAAATGTTTTTAATAATAAAAAGAGCACTAAAGTGATTTAAAATTAATTTTTTATCAATATATACATGTTAAAAATGATATATAATGAATAAATAAATATAAAAAAATTTGGAAAAAAAGTTGGCCCGGCCGAAACCCGAGACCCGGCCCGTGTATACCCCTATAAGAAATCAACGTATCTCAATTTGTTTATATCTCATATGTATATATATATATATTTTATAACTTGGTCAAAGTGTAAATTTGGTCTTATATCTTATGTTGAGTTCTTAATTTGGTCATGTATATTTTTTTTGTTGTATTTTTGGTTTCATATCTTTTCAAAAGGTCTCAATTTGATCCCATATCATTTTTTGTCTCATATGTTTTGATCAAGTTGCAGAATTGGTCTTATATCTTTATAAAAGGATCAACTAATTAGTTTATCCTTTTGTAAAGATATTGGACCACTTTTGCACTTGACCCAAAGATATAGGACCAATTATGCAATTGACCCAAAAAAATGAGACCAATTATGCAACAAAAAAGATATGGGATCGAATTGAGAACTGACCCAAAGATATGAAACCAAAAGTGCAACAAAAAAAGATATAGGACTAAATTGAGAATTGAGCAAAAGATATAAGACCAAATTTTCACTTTGACCTATAAACTTTATCTATATATTTATCATCTTTGCATCTTATTGATGTTTGACAGCTCACTATATCTAGAAGGAAGAAAAGTCAAGATAAGAAGGTTGGAACAGTGGAGTAGCTATAGCTGAAGTAATAAAGATCAGTGCTGCAATTGACTCCAAGTCTACCGTTATTTATGATTACCATAATTATGAAAGATATATATAACCATTATTATATAATGGTTGGTATATTCGTCATAAAGGCACGCAATTATGATGACCATTATAAAAAATTAACATTTCAAAAATTTTGACATTACTTGGCTAGAAGTATAATTCTACGGTCTATTATAGAAAAAAATCTCAAACATATATGATGATGATCATGTTTAGTCCAAAGTTCAATCTGTTTTGTGTTGCTGTGATTTTATGCATATTTCTATGTAGAGGAGATTCTAAAATGAAGAGTTGCGTGGAGACAGAAAAGCAAGCTCTTCTCAAGCTCAAAGATAATGGCTTCATTGATGATGGACACATTCTTTCTTCATGGAATAGTGAGATTGATTGTTGTCAATGGAATGGAATTTCATGCAATAATTTGACTGGACATGTCACCAAGTTATCTATTCCTGGAAAGTATTCTGTTCAACTCAGAGGTAATATCAATCCTTCATTGTGTGAATTGCAGTATCTAACTCACTTGGATCTCAGTTTCAATGATTTTAAAGGAAGCAAAATTCCAAAATGCATTGGTTCTCTTACTCAACTAAGAAAGTTGATACTTTCAAGTTCTGCTTTTGTTGGAACAATTCCTCATGAATTGCAGAATTTGACCAATTTGCAAACTCTTGATCTTAGGCATAATGATGACTTGATTGTAAATGACCTCAAGTGGGTTTCTCATCTTTCTTCTTTGAGATATCTTTATTTTTCTTACATTGATCTAAGTAAGGCCATTGATTGGCAATCATCATTGTCAAATTATCTTCCTTCTCTCTTAGAGCTTCACTTAGATGGATGTTCCCTTCCTCATCAAGTCATTTCTAAATCTTTCTTCCATATGAATTCTTCCACTTCTCTCAAAGTCCTCTCTCTTGTTTCAAATGACTTAGACTCTTCAGTCTTGTCTTGGGTTTCTAACATTAGCAAAGTCCTAGAACATCTTTATCTTGGGGGAAATCCTTTGCAACATATTTTTCCCAAAGTTTTTGCAGATTTGGTTTTTCTTGAAAGTTTAGATCTCAGTGGTACATCTTTACAACATATTGCACAAGATGCTTTCAAAAATACCACTTCTCTTAAATATCTTTCTCTTATGGATAATGAACTTGAGAGTAGTGTGGTAAACTCCATTTCTGATTTGTGTCAACTAAAAGACTTAGACTTGTACTCCAACAAATTATCCTCCCCACTTAGTGATTGGATACCTCAACTAGTTTGTGCCCAAAGTAGTATGGAAACATTATATCTGAGTGGAAACTCATTTGATAGTGGCCCATTTCCTGATTTTTCAAGATTCACATCCTTGGTGGAGTTAAATGTTGCAAATTCTAGTCTTTTTGGGTCAATTCCACAATCATTTGGACACTTCCCTGATCTTCATAGTCTTGATTTAAGTTATAATAATTTGAGTGGAAGACTGCCAAGGTTTGATGGGTTCTTATCTTTGCAAGAATTAGACCTCTCCAACAATAAATTTGAAGATGAGATTCCACATAGTTTTGGACAACTTTCAAGTCTCCAATCGTTGAGACTTTCTTCAAACCAGTTGAAGGGTGAAATAGATGAAGAACATCTGTCACGTCTATCTAGTTTGAGAATTTTGGATATCTCCAACAATTTGATTTCCTTCAACTTCAGTTCAAATTGGGTGCCTTCTTTCAAGCTCAACTATCTACTTGCTTCTTCATGCAATATAGGCCCTGACTTTCCAACATGGCTCAAATATCAAACCAAGCTTGAGATTTTGGACTTATCTAATGTTGGAATTTCAAATTCATTTCCTACATGGTTTTGGAATTTATCTTCAAATCTGGGTTACTTGAATGTTTCCCATAACAAAATCTGTGGGTCATTGCCAAAATCATTACCAGAATTCAACGTGAGTTCCTTTCCAAGTCATTATATTTGGGATTTGAGCTTCAACAATTTATCTGGTCCCCTGACACAATTTTCACCAAACGCATCAGTTCTTCTTCTCTCAAATAATAAGTTTTCTGGGTCCATATCTTCTTTATGTGCCACTTCTCAATTTGATTTAAGTATCCTTGACTTGTCTAATAATATGCTTTCTGGAAGTCTTCCTGATTGCTGGTAGCAGTTTCCCTATTTACAAGTTCTGAATTTGGCAAATAATGATTTCTTAAGCACAATTCCGAATTCATTTGTTACTTTGACAAGCCTTGTGACTATCCATTTAAATAGCAACAATCTTTCTGGTGGAATACCATCTTTGAAGAATGCTCACTACTTGCAACTCTTAGATTTTGGGCAAAACAGTTTTAATGGAACAATACCCACATGGATAGGTGATTACCTGCCTAATTTGGTTGTTCTTCGTCTCGAGGCAAACAGGTTTCGGGGAAGAATACCTACAAGTCTGTGCAATCTGGTGAGTCTTCAAATCTTGGATCTTTCACACAACAATCTTGTCGGATTGATACCGCATTGTCTTGATAACTTGAGTGCTATGTCAAATATAACACTTGCAATGAATATCATGTCTTATGTTGCTGGAGGTTTTAGTTCTGATATGATAACAATACTTCCATCATTCATGGACACTGCAGTGTTAACATGGAAAGGAGAATATGTTGAGTATAGTAATAATTTGTGGCTTATGACAAGCATTGATCTCTCTTGCAATCACTTAAGCGGCGTAATTCCCGGTAGTGTGACAACACTTGTGGCACTGGCTTCTCTAAATCTGTCAATGAATAATTTGGTTGGATTCATTCCCAACAACATGGGTGACATGAAAAGGTTAGAATCACTTGATTTGGCAAGAAACACTCTTTTTGGTGAAATCCCAGAAAGCTTTTCATCATTGAATTTTTTGAGTTATTTGGATTTGTCCTTCAACAACTTATCGGGGAAAATTCCAGAAAGCACCCAACTTCAAAGCTTCAATGCTTCCTGTTATAAAGGAAATGAAGGCCTTTGTGGCTTGCCTCTCTCCAAAGAATGTCCAATAGGTGAAAGTAATTCAGATCAAACCCTCAACATTGATGCAAATGATGATGAAGATGATAAATTTATAAGTTTTGGGTTTTACATAAGTCTGATTTTGGGATTCATCATTGGTTTTTGGGGAGTTTGTGGAACTTTGATTCTTCAAAGTTCATGGAGACATGCCTATTTTCAGTTCTTCACTAACATCTACGATTGGATTTGTGTCCAACTAGTTGTCTCTGTGCCAAGAATTAAAAGAAGATTGCTAGCATAGCAGGTACATTTCCTCAACATAATTTGATTTTCTTTAGATACGGATTACATTATGAATTTTACTGGGTTTTTCTTTTATTCTCTAACAGATTTGCATTTTCTTAAGTTTGTAATACATCATTCTAAACACTGATAGATTTCTTGATTATTAATTGGATTAGAAAATCAATTATATCTGATAACAATTTAATACTCAGGTGATTGTGGAAATGACAAAATTTCCCATCTTGTTGGTGTGGCTTCAACTTTTATGTTGGAGGGTGCCCCAGGTTATGTTACTGTTTACTGATGTTTTATGTTTGGGCCAAAGGTCATAATAAAAAAAATTGTGTTATGTCTTAATGATAACAAGTAATAGTGCTAAACATTACATATAGCATTGTGGCAACATTTTTAAGTGTTAAAGCATCAAATTAGGCCGTGTGCTGTACACCATATAACTCTACATTTTATTTATGCATGTGTTGCTATATGTTAAAACTTGAGGTTGAAGACTTACAGTTGGAGTCATGTTATTATATACGTGATTTATTTTATTATGTCTAATATGGATTTGTTTTTTGTTGACTCGTTCTATTTCTTAACATTGGATGACCATTTTAATTTGGACAAAAACTTTATGTTATATATATACATATATAAAAGTTCTTTGTTCAATTTATCTTCAATTAGTTACTGTCTTGGGAAAAAAAAATCAAGGTTTACTTTAATACAAAGTGAAAGTAAAAGATGAATTATGACCGATAACTCTGCTTGTATTATTCAGATGAAATGCTTTATATAAACAATGACTAATATAGCATAGTGAGCTAACTAACTGCACTAATTGAACAACTAACACTTTCAACTCTACTAATTACATATCACTTCATCCCAAGCTTATTTATGTAAAGATTCCTAATCAAAACAACTCAATTTCTTATCTCATAATCTCATTTTGATTAGGAATAGTGATTTTTTCATAATCTTATTGTTTTTACTAAGTTCTCTCCTTTTTGCTGTTATGCCCATATCAGGTGCTTATATTCTTTTTCTTTCTTGTTCCAGGGTGGCAAAATAGAGTCTCGCTCAAAAGTGCTAGGAATTGAAGGGTATTTTACTAACAAATTAGAGAGAGAACGATTCATTCTTCAGATTGGAAATTTTGGAGCATGATGAAGAAGAGCAAGAGGAAGGGAAAATCGACTTGTTTTCATCTTCTTCTTGAAACTCATATTTGATTTCTCTTTTTTTCTTTAAATGTAGTTATCTTCAACAATGATACAATAATTGATCTAATAAAATTAAATGGAAAAATTATATAGCTTCAAGTCATTCAAATCATTTATTTAATCATATGAATTTGTAATTACATATGACTTTGTCACTTTTATTTAATTATATGAAGTAGATGACAAGAATCATATGCTAATTTTTATAATTTATTTTACATATAAAATGATGTTTTTATATTTTTAAAAAAATAAAGAGATAGTGAAAAAATTACTTATTAAAATAGTATAATTAAACAAAAAGAAAGTCAGACTACTTACATAGATAATGAAAAAGTTAACAATGTGGATAAATAATTAGATAACTATTAACTTTCTCTCTTCATTATATTTAAAGTATAATAAATTATTATATGTAATTTAGTTTAATTCTTAAAACATATTATTTAAAATAATTTGTAAATAATTAACATATACTGCATATATATATACCAAACTCATCAATAAAATATACTGCAATAATATCAAAGATAAAGTAAACTAAATGCATTTACCCCATACACATACATCCATTGGATTATAATCTATACTACTCAAAATTTTCTACCTAAACAAAATAAAAAAATACTCAATGTTACATAAAGTATCACACCATGTTTCAAATGTACAAGAGTTGAGAATTTTCATGGTGTGAGAAGATTAAGAAGTGAGACTCTATGTTGTATTAGGCTCCTAAATAAGCAATCTAACTCTGATTCAAGCTCTCTAAAGTTCCCATCTAGTTGGTAAAGCCTTTTCTGTACTACATATACATCAGCCTTTTCATCACCTTTTCTAATTCTTCTAAGGAATGAACACAGAGCAATATCAATGTCATCCACCTCACTAATGATCCTCTTTTCTCTACTATATCCATTGAACACCATTTTAGAAATCATTGACCACCCTTGAGTACTGTTTTTCTTCAATACTTCAGGCTCACACATAAAAAGTAAGAGTTTTCTGAAGAATGAGATTGTGATAGCACTCAATTCTTTCAGGACTTTGATCACTACATTCAATGGAGGGTATGATTTAGAAAAGAAGCTTCTTTTTTCCATTGTCTTCAATGAACTAAGGCTTTTTGAGATGTCTTTCCTTGCCTTCTTCCTGAAGCAAATGTAAGCATTAATCTGGTTTTTGATGCTTGAATGATCTAGACCCTTTCTTCTCAACACTGATTGAAGATCTTGAACATGTTCTTTCATTAATAACATCAATTCTCTTGCTGACCCGCAAACATCAAGCAACCCCATTGACATATCAAGTGCATTCTCTAAATGCTTTCCTTCTTGATGATTATGAAGGAGCTTTTGAGTAAGTGGGGTTTGAAGAAATTGATGAACACAAATATACAAATCTGTGAGCCCTCTCAAACCTGCTTTGATGGATGATGATGATGAGATTGAGGAATCCCAAGTCTCTTTTAGCCTCTCAAGTTGTGTTTCAATCTTCTGAGATGTGGGGTGTAGCCTAGAAGGCAAGCTAATGGATCTAACATGGCAATGAACTTCACAAGGTGTATTGTAATGTAAAGCAGACATTTTTTTTGTGCTTTCTGTGTTTTTTTGATTCACAACACTGAGATGAATGAGCAACCTAGGTTTGAATTAGACCAAAAGGAGACATGTTTTGGTATCTATATAACCTTAGGATGAGGGACATCATGGGCCCTTCATGCCAACAAATTTTGTCTTTTTTTGTAGGCTAGTAAAATATACCAAACTTCCCTTGAATTTGTCACTATACAGAAAACTCTCTAAACTTTAAAATGTGATGAAAGACCTCTTAAATTTCTGATTTTGTATAAATTATCCCTTTTGTAAAATTATAAATTCAAAAAATCAAGTTTTTTTTATATAGTTTTATGGTGGTTGTTGTATTTATATTGATTCAAAATTAAAATAAACTATTATTGTAATTAATAATGGCAACAAATTAAAAATTAAACAAAAAAAACAAAGTGCACTTTTGGTCCCATGTCTTTTGGTCAAGTGCAGAATTGATCCCATATTTTTTTTGTTGTAGATTTGGTCCCATATCTTTGCAAAAAGTTCCACCCTTAGTCCCAAAACGTGGAACCTTTTGCAAAGATATGGGATCAATACTGCAACTTGGCCAAAATATATGAGATCAAATATGTAACTTGACTAAAAGATATGAGACCAAAAGTACAACAAAAAAAAGATACAGGACCAAATTGAGACTTGAGCAAAAGATATGAGACCAAAAGTGCACTTTATACAAAATCAAAAGTTTAGTGGAGTTTTTTGTCACTTCTGAAAGTTTAGAGGAAGTTTTTACATTTTAGCCTTTTTGTGTTACAGAAACCTGTGTCACCCTACCTATCCATCTTGAAGATCTGTTTTAGGCATTTTAGCAAACAGCTTGTAATCAGTGAATGCTTTCTTTAGCATTATGTTCATTGCGTTGGGAACATAGAGTGTGCCTTGTTGTCTCCCCAATCATTAGCAGTAAGATCTTGCTAATTATCAGGACTCTCTCAATCATGCAAGATTCATTGTTAACTAATACAAAATCAAAGCTGGCAAGTGCATGATTGTTGAGTATTTAATAACTGAAGAAGATGGAATTCAGTGTACAAGAAATGGAATTGAAACTTGAAAGAGGGTCAAATGAAAAATGACAAAAAAGGCAGAATCTAGCATGGGATAGTAGACATGTAGTAGAGGCAGAATCTAGGTTTTGATGTGATGAAATAAATGTAATGAGGCTATACCGTACTTTGTATAGACCAGACCATGTGCTTGAGCCTTTATTGAGGAGATTTTTTTATTATATATAATATTGATTAAATATTCCATCCTTCTCCATTATTTATTTCGTTTTTCATAGGTATCATTTATTAAAGTTAATCATATTTGAAGGTTAACCTAAATTCACTATGTGGTAGAAGATTAACATTTATTACTTAGGTAAAACTCATAAAGTTCTCCCACCAACACTTGATATGTAACAAAATTTTATGCATAAACAATCATAGTAGAGAGAAAGTATTAAGCACAATTTTTTGTATGATCAATCATTAAAAAAATATATTAAACCTTGTGATTTGAAGAAACTTATGACAAACATAATGAAATTTGTAGAAGTTTTTTCCTTTTTGCTAAAGTCAACTCTTTCATTTTCTGTTTCCATCTGGAGATCAAGCTCTTTGAAACTCAACTTCTCCATATCATTTACCTTGGCCCAAGATATATATATATATATATGAGGCAAAAACATTAATTTCGTTCTCAAACTTTACATTACTCTAATCTTTCTTTATCATCAATTCCGTCCCAAATGTTTTATAGTTTGGTTAATTTTATCTTTTGACTAATTTTTTTCAATAAATTAATGACAGACTGCATCATGTTTTTCAATTTGAGTTGGGATTTGAATTTCTTTTTCTATTAATTATTTTACATTACAGATCATTACTCACATAGATTCTATCGTTAATAATTGACTAAAATAAAAGCAAATAATAAAATTGACCAAAATGTGAAACATTGACAATAAAATTGACAGCAAAAAATAATTAAGGAGGACAAAATTAACTGTTGATGTTTTGAAGACGAAATTATAATTTCGTTTATATATGATGATTAATGACTAATAATTATTGACCGAGGTGACAATGATTTTGACCTATAAATCCTAAACTTTAAATATATTTATTAGATAAACTGAAATTACAAATATTATAGGACTTGGCAAGGAATAATTTACATTCATACCTAAGAAAGTATAATAAAAAAATGTCAAAAATAGTGAAAAGTAATAAAATTCTTGATAAAAAAATTTAAAAGAAATCAAATTAGTACCTTTTCTTTACTTTTTAAACTTATTTTTTAAATATTTATTATATATATTTATATATTGATTAGTGTTCCAAAGAATAGTGGTTAAAAGAATCTATTGAGACAGGTTTCCGTGCCTTACAGTACAGACAAAAATATTATGGTACCATAGCTTTGCTATTTGTAAAAATGTACAGGAATCTGGGCATGTTCCCTACACTCATCACATTTGGAGAGACAGGATATTTTCTATCTCCAATTATTTGAGCAAATATTTTTGAAGAAAAAAAGGCTCAAGATGACTGGTCATTTAGTTTAGAAGATCACCCAGAATCAATAGCTCCACTTTAAAATATTAGGGTATTATTACAGACAACTTGAATTTTCAAGCATTCCATACATTGTAAAAGAGGATCAGAGGATTGAAAACTCACTTTCTTCAATTTTAGTCTCAAACTCTTTTGATTTCACGCAAAATTTATCACTTTTAACATAGTAAAATAATATTAAACTCTTTAAACGAATCAAATGATTTTAGTAATCATGAGGTGTAACAAACACAAATTTAGAGTCTAAAGAGGAACATAGACAGATCCCAGAAAGGGTGCTGAAAACCTGAAAGTTCAATTGGTTTCAGCAATTCATACTCAATTCTGTGTCTCTAATGCAGCAGGGTCTTATGCTGGAAAACTTGTGCAATTGATGGCTAAGACGGTATAATCTGCAACGGCCTAACGAGATGTTATTTGTACGACCAGCTCAACAGCATCATCACTTGATGGCAAAGGAAGCAAATGAACAATGAACAATGAAGCCTGTCCATGTTTAGCAGTCCAAGCTCTATCTGTATTTAGCCATAAAATGCTTGTTACTCACAAAAATGACAGATAAGTAATCACACGAGGGTTAATACTATTTTGTGGCAAAGAGCATGCAACATCTTGATGCATTACACAATGAAGTGAATAAAAAAAAATTAAATCACTCTACCTATCCACAAAACGTTATTAAAATGGGAGAAGATGGAGAAAAATGGGAGACTACTTGTCATGATTGGATGTAGACTCTAGAACATGAAAATGAGAGCATTGTTAAAAACTTGCAACGTGGTCTAACTTAGCTAAGAGCAAGGAATTAGGAGTTTTCATGGACAGTTACCACGGTTACCTGAGAACAGTAACTTAAATATAAATACAAAAACAGGAAGAATAGCTCAATGCATGGATTCTCCAACAAGCATTGCCCCAGATTTTTTTTTTTTTTTGTAAATTACGTAGTTCACAAAATGCAGACTTCAGATGCAGCATCAATTATTGCATATTTTCAGGCTATGTCACCAAATTACTAATTGGAATACTTACAAGAGAAGGGCAAAGGAGAAAGAAGGAGGTTGGGCCTTGCATCAAAGGGGTTGGGAGTGTATCAAAGGAGAAAGAGAGCAAACGTGGACAGTACGGAGAGGAGAGAGACACAAGGCATAACCAATTCTGACAAGTAGTGGAAGGATTGTGAGAGGGTGCTGGAAGTGTGCATGCCTTTTGTAGGGAGACTGTTGCATTGGTAGTTTTTTAGGGAAAATCAAGGGACTTAGGAGGGAGAGAACTGGCCTCTCGGAAGCCAGCATATGTTATTGTTTGTTGAGTGTTCTTGAGCATATTGTGTATGTGTTTTGCTTAAGGACTGGTTTATTTCTCTGTGTTCTGTGAGTGATGGCTGTATTGTTCTGTTTATATATCCAATATAGCTTGCATTCTGTGTTTTATCATATTTCAGTCTTGGTTTACTGCTTCAGCTCTATCAGAAAATAAATATGTGCTTCATAATGTCACAGAAGTGCATAATAAAGAGAAAAAATATATTTTAGTTCTCGACAAATAGGGTGACTTGCAATTTAATCCTTCAAAGATAATTACCGTCAAATTAGGCCCTCAAATATGACATTCCATGCAATGTCACCTTTATGCCTCAATTTTATTTATAATTTGATGGTTCAATTAAAATATTAACTTTAGAATTTTTTATTGATTGACATAGAAATTTGAGTATGAAAGTGATATTATGTTAATTTCATTAACGTTGAAAGAAATTTGGGTATAAGGGTATCATTGAAAGGAGTTTTATCTGAGGGACAAAATTGATGATACAATCTTCAAAGAACTAAATTGAAAGTCACTATATCTGTCGAGGACTACAATATATTTTTTCTCCATAATGGACATCAACTACACAACAAACCCTCAGCAAAATCAATTATGTACTATTTTAAGTAAAATAGACAACTATACATACCAATCACATTGGGAGGCCTTGTTCTTTGACCTTCTTCAGCCATTTAAGTGTGCTCTCTAATGTTGAATAAGCAATGACGTCTGTCAAGCTCTTGCTCTCAACTGCATAGTCAAAAACTTCATAAGCCTCTGCAATTCTGCCATCCCTACACAATGTCCTGATAAATGTAGCATAAGAAGCAGTTTCAAGCTTCATACTGCCCGATTTCATTACTCCATACAACTCAATGGCCTTCTGCAACAACCTCGACTTACACAATCCATGTAGCAGCGTGTTATACGTGCACGAATTCGGACTGCAGCCTTTAAATTCCATTTCCTCCAACAATGACAATGCTCCCAAAGCATTCCCCTCCCTGCACATTCCATTCATGAGTGAGGTATATGTAACCTCGTCAGGGAAATGACCTGTTTCTGCCATAATACCCAAGAACTTTTTAGCTTCCTTAACTCGACCGGCTTTTGATAACCCAAAAATCAAAGTGTTGTAAGTGACAAGATCAGGCGCCACTCCTTCCTCCTTCATTTTATTATAAACCTCAATTGCCTCGCTTCCCCTACTTAACATGCAATATCCCTTCATTATTGTATTATACACAAAACAGTCTGGCTTAAACCCCTCCTCGCTGAGCACACTCACCAATCGCAAAGCCTCGCGTAAGTTTTTGGTATTGCAAACATTATCAATCAAAATTGTATAAGTAACAAGGTCAGGTTTTATATTAAAAGAGCCCCTCATTTCATCAATAAAATTGTAGACAGTACTCAATGTACTGGACTTACACAAATGTTTAACAAGAAAATTGAAAGTATAGGTGTCAGGTATTGAGTGTTTCAAGGATAATTCTTTGACTAATTCAATCGCATGCCCTAAGCGACCTACTGAACAGAGTGACCGGACCGCTATATCCGTTGTAGCTTTGTCAGGATTTAACCCATTACTGACCATTAAATTCAGGGCTTGATGAACAGGGGCAAGGCTCAAATCAGGTGTTTTACAGGACTGGGAGAGCAATATATGGTAGGTCGATCTATCAGGTGAGAAAGAAGGATTGGTTTTCATCATGTGACGAAGAAAAGCAACAGAATCATTCACTGTAGAGATTGACGAATATGATTGAAGAATAGAGTTATAGAAACGTGGGTCAATGGTTTTTGAGCTCTTAGTGATTGAATTGAAAACAGTTTTAGCATCTGAGAGGCTTGGAGATTTGAAGAGGGTTAGGGCTTTCGCAGTTTGGGAAGAGTCAATATTCTGGTTTTCTTTCACTTTTCCAGAAATTTTGGATGAATTTTTATCGGAGGTCTTCTTGGGTAAATAGCGGGGCTTTGCTGTTGGAGTTACAGTTGATTGTGAAGTTTCTGAGGGAACCAGAGATGATGGCTTTCTGAGGAGTGGATTTGAAATTGCAGAACGGAATGAAGGTGGGACTTTCCCCATTTCTTGTACCTAATATTCTTCCTATGTCTCAGTGTTGAAGTTCTATGTGCTTAAGGCTTAGGATTTCACAAGAACAAGGAGAAAAGGAACCCTCGTAAATGCTACTTCATTGCATTGACTGACAGTAGAAACCTTAGAAGGCCCTGCATTTGCATGGTGTCAGCATAAGCATAACATCCAAAACAATAAAGCAAAGAAATATTGCAGAGGGGGGACAAAAAGAAACTGTAAGAAAATCACCGCCATAATCCAAACCCATCTATCGAGGAGTAAACAAGTGAACTACCTTCCACAGTACAACTTATATTCCAATAAACCAAATATTGTAGAAGCACAAGATGAAATTTCGCCTATTGTCAAGACCTTAAATGCAACATTTTTGTGGAGGATGAATTTCTATAAATTGTTTTAAAAATTGTATGTAGCGCAAAGGATTGATTTCTGAAAGTTCGAACAGACTTTACAAGTACAAAGAAGTTACTCCAAATATATGGTCCTAATAAGCAAACATAAGAGAAATGTAAATGGCAAACATAGAGAAGTCAAGAGATATGGAGATACATATCAATCTGTTAAAATTATTTACTAGCCTAGCCACAAGTTTAACATCACAATTTCTTGAAAAATAGAAGTAAACCACATAACATAAATATCCTAATTTTGCCCCAATTAAATCAGATTAGCATGTATAAAATAGAGTAAATCACGATAGCGATTAATATTTAATACATGATAATTGATCAAAAACCCACATCACATTCACATTCATCATGTGAACACCCACATCACATTCATCATCTCTAGCATCAAACATATATAGATGGGCTAAAAGAATATCTAAACATCAGTATGCAACAAGCCATGAAGAACACCAGTTTAGCAACTCAAAATGCATGTTCAATGAGACAAAATGGAGTGAAAACATGCTCAAGTGACCATCCATTGAAAATAAAAAGGAAATTACTATAAAATACATGGTTAAAGTGACCACATGGAGTAAAAAAAGTGCTCACATGGGCAGCAATGAAAAACAGAAGTAAAACACCATAACAGGACATCTTAAAGCAAAAGAAAGAGGGGTAAAACATCATTCATTGGAGAAGTACACTATAATAGAGTTTTAATGCTCTAAGAATGCACTTCTAAACAAGAAAATGAGGACTAAAAATCATCCATTGACCACCACACTGGAATAAGCAAAATTCACAAGTAAATTAGGGTTTAAAGTGTTTAACTATGGCCAGATGTCTCTAAAAAGTCAATTTATGAAATTAGAGTTGCAGGGGCATAAGCTTGACTCTTTAAAGCACAAAAACATGTATTAAATTCCTCTTAAATATTTAGCATTCAGATAAGAATCTCTAGGCATGTTTTACAACAGTTTCAGGTACCCAAAAGTTCTCAAAACTTAACTTAAACCATTAACAATTAAATCAGAAGACGTGTTCTCCAAGCTTTAAAGTGTCATTTTGGTGATTAAAACCGTTGCAAAACAATAGCCATTCGTATCAGAAAATGTACCATAAAACATCAACCTAAAGTGTCAAAAAAGTGACCGAAATGTTTACAAAATGGATTGTCGCCATACCCAAGATTAACAACCAAAATAACATTTTAGGCACTTCAAACGAGTGAAAACAAAGACCCAAAAACCAGCCAGCATACTCTATATTTAACATGAAAAAAGGCAATTAAAACTTTGATAAGGAGCCACAATATTCAGCAAATTGACTAAACAACCAACCATGTATTCAAAGGTTTAGAACCATTCAAAGACACTCTAAAACATAGAAAGCATGCATAAATGCATACCAAGCAATCAATCATAAAAGAGAAACTTTAAGGGCATGAAAAATGGTGATTCAAAGTGCCCAAAACACGTTTAAAACAAATCTGACATTTCTATAATTTAAATCAGAATTTTAAGGCAGGTTCTCAACAGTTTAAACTATCTGAACATAGTCAAAATATCCCTCAAATACTAAGCAGTCAAATCCGATTTTGGGGACGTATATTGAAAACATCCCTCAAACATTAAGCAACAATGTTAAAATGTTGAGGCAAGTTCTCATTACTTTAAATGTCTAAATATGTTAAAAAAACTCCTCAAAGTCAAATAAAATTTTTTAGGCAATCTTTTCAACACTTAAAAGTATTAAAGCATGCCAAAAACAATTCTCAAATTTTAGGAAATCAATCCAGCACTTTTATACATATTTTTTAGCACTTTAAGGTACTAAAAATGAAACTTATAACCCAACTCAAAGAAATGACATTTAAATCAGGATTTTATGTCATTCGAAAGAGGGCAAAAGAGCTTAACAGGGAAATTGAACAAGCCCCACTAACTCAGCTACAAAAAAACAGAGGTTTTAGCCTGCTAAAATGAGATTCAAACCATTGATAATGAAGCCAGAACAGACCTTAAACTAAAGCAACAAGAGTTTGGAGCTCAAAATGGAAGCACAATAAACCCATTAGCACAGGAGCAAAAGCAGGGTTATTAGACATCAAAACGATGCTTAGAAGTTCAAGATAAAAGCAAAGCAATACACACAAGTTCAGCAACAAAAATAACGCAAGAATCACAACAAAGAATGAAGGACAAAATAAAACTCAAAAACGGCATCTTAGTCCCAAAATCAGCAGTTACACACGATGAAATCACTTGAAAAAAAAATGGTCAAGAATGGAAGCACAATGATAAACACACAAGACCCAATCTATTCAGCAGCAAAACCATCAAGAAGTTGGAAAAAAACTCACCTTTCTCAGTTCAAAACCGAGGAGGCGAATAAGTGGTGGCAGTAAATAGAAGATTTCCGTCGGAATGGTTTGGTTGCGTTAAGAGGTAAGGAATGGGGAAGGAAGCTGCGTGTGTTCGGGAAGAAGGCCCCTAGTTGCCCCTTTTTTTTAATATTCAAATTAGTCATAAATGTTGGCAAAATATTTCATTTTAGTCCTAAATTAATGAATTTGATCATATTTCTCTCGTCTCTTATTTCATGTTCAAAGGACTTGTTAAGAGTAACTCGTAACTTTAAATCTGTTGCATTCGAGCTTGAAATTAATGAGAGAAATATAATCAATTTCACTTGTTTGACCGTTAAAAAAATAGTCGACTTGACCTTATTTGTTGACGGTCACAACTAGATAAGGAAAGTACTCTTTGAGAGCAACACGTAGCTCTGAATTCGTCGCATTTGAACTTGAAACGAGAGAAATATGACCAGATTCAATAGTTTGGGACCAAAATGAAATATTTTTCAATATTGAGAATCAATTTGAATATTTTAAAACATAACAGACCAAAATAAATATTAAGACATACATTTAGGACCAAAATAACTTTTTGACTTTTTTTAGAGTTGATAATTGGTTAATTATAATTTAAATCTTGAAAATTTCAAATAATATATTATTTAATTTAATTTTTTTTATGAATTAAATAGTATATCGTTTGAATTTTTAATAAATTATTTATATATTTTAATTTTTTAAGGATTGAATTATTAATTTATTATGTATTATATTATATCAAATTTATAACGGATAATTGTGTTGATTTAAAATGTAAAGTTTTTTATTATTACATGAGATATAATGTTAATGTCTTTCGAACCAATTGCCTTATGAAATGTATAGTTTTTTTTTTTTTTGGGCCCGAATTATGAAATGTATAGTTGGTAACATAAATTACTATTGGATTTTGTGCTTCAAATATCTCCTTAATAAAAGTCCATATAACAACATCAAGAAAACATATAGGGTCCGTTTGGTACGTGTTTTACTATGAAAAAATTATGAGGGAAAGGAAAATAAGTGAGGGAATGTAAAGTAGGTAAAGATTTAAAGTGTTTGGTATAAAAAGTTAAGGGAGAAAAAGTAAAATAGATATAAAAAGAAAATGACAAAAATGCCCTTCCCACAATCACCACAAAATTACTTTTTTATTTACAAAAAGGTCCCTCTTTATATACAAAAAGGTCCCTAACCTAAATCCTTAAAAAAAATTGGTGGGTGGTGGTGGTGGTGGGTGGCGNNGGTGGTGGTGGTTGGTGGTGGTGGTGGTGGGTGGCGGCAGGTGGTGGTGGGTGGTGGTGGTGGGTGGTGGTGAAAGAAAATGAGATGGGAGTGAGAGGGGCAAATTAGGAATTCTACCATAATTCCCTACGTAAATTTGGATTACATCATAAATGTGAAGTAAAGAAGAATGACCTATGTAATGTAAATGCTTTTACATTGTAATCCATTTTATATAGCTCAAATTGTCATACCAAATACATGAAAGTATTGAAATCCGTGCATTTACTTTACATACCCTCACTTTACACTCTACTAAACGGACCCATAAGTGTTCTACATATTTTATACAGCAAGAAACCACGAAGGCAAGATCATTATACAATATTATATTATCACCGAAACCAGCTAAGAAGAACAATTTGGCCCATTCTTTCTCATTTCTCTCTTTTCCAGTCACCAAAACCATCATCTGCATATCCAAGAAAAGTTGAGTTTCCATATATTTATTATCATCTTCGTCTCCCTTCTCATTATTCCTAATTATCACCATGTCTATTTAATATATGTACACACTCTTCGTCGTTCTAGTCATGTAGAATCCACTACATGAATTGAGAAGTAATTATAACCAATTATCATTAATATATACAAGCTAAGAAAAAGTTTAATATATATATATATATTTTATATTATATTATATGACTTTAGGATTTTGGTAATCCACCCTATTAGGCAAAATGCACCAAGGAGATCTTAGAGGGGGTGAATAGGATCTGAAAACTTTTTCGCAAACTGTTAAGGAGTCGGATAAATAAAATCAGTTCCTTACTGAAAGTCGCTTCCTTAACCAGAAGGTTTACTTAAACTCAGTTCCTTTAAATAAAAACCTTAGTTCCTTTACGAAAACGTTCAGTTCCTTATCCAGATGTTCAGTTCCTTCAGTGAACAGATCACTTCCTTAGAAACAGTTCACTTCCTCTAAAACAGTTTGATTCCTTAAAACAGTTTTGTCTCCTTAACAACACGTTTATCAAAACACTTTGTAACAAAACCTTTTCAACGCTTAACTCAAAGATATAAAATGCGGAATAATAAAGAGTTAAGGGATAGAGAGATTGACCCACGATTTATACTGGTTCACCAAGAGCTTAAACCTTGATATGGAAGTTCCTCTTGACTACGTCCAGTCCCCGAGCAATGGCAAGGGAATTTGTATATTAATACTTTGTAGGCAACCGACCAATACAATGGAATCAACCTAAGATTAAGATCACCCCTAAGGTTTTACAATCTCCCTTTTACAGTCCCCACAAATCTCACGGGTAGTCTCCAGGTTCCTATACAACTCCTCTTATCTTGCAACCACACACGGCTCACCACTAGGGTTTCACAACAAACGAGGAAGGCAACCTACTACCACTAAGGTTTCGAACGAATTAGACAATAAATGAAGTAGATGGTGTCTCTCACAAAGAGATAGGTTTTCTCACAAAGAGTAGGTTCACACTAAGTGATTCTCTCCACAAAGGATTTTCCCACTAAGGGTTACAACACATGTAATAGCACACAGCAATTCTCGTATAGCAGCTTGAATATCACAATTTCAGTAGTCTTCAACGTATGAAGGCTTCTCCTTTTTATAATCATCGTTGAGGTTGAGCTCTATAAGGAAGTAATTTGAATTCTTTGATTTCCAAATGCTCCAACGGCTAGGTCATCAAGAATCATCAATTTGCATCAATGCTCATACAGCTCCAACGTTTAGAATTCATAAATATCATTTTTGCTGTCCACTCTATTCGAATTTGAATTTTGGCTCCATCAAATTCAGCATTAAACTGGTGGATCTGGCAATCAGGATTTGAATTGTTTCCATATATAGATCCTCGCAATAAACACAAAGTATGAGTTAGGAAATTAATTATAATCAAGGATATTATGTAATCAGCACTTAATCAAGTCATATTACGTGTTTCCTAATCAAGAGCGCATGGATTAATCACAAAAATCTTCATTTAAGAGCTTGCGCAATATTTCCAGATTTGTTTCCTTTTTCGTAGAGATATGATTATGATCTTGCTTTAATAATGATTAGATCGAGTTAAATCAATTAGCATCAATCATAATTCATGTAATTAATAATTAAAACGATTATACAACATTTCACAACATCAAAAATATTTACTACAAAATTTTTGTTAATTATCAAAATAAAATCAGCAATAAAGGATATGTAGTCAGATTCTCGCGGATCCTTAAGGAAATGAAATATCAAGGAGTTCCTTGATTTCCCAACACACCCGAATATTATTTACAAAAATTACAAAAAAATTTCACTTTAGTACCTATTTGTAATTTTTGAAAATTTTTTGGGGTCAATATGTAATTTTTACAAAATTTGTTATGGTTAAAATTACAAAATTGCTCCAAATGGTACTAAAGTGTTAATGGAGAATACCACAGAGTACCAAAGTGTCAGGTTTCAAACCACATGGTACTAAAGTGAAATATGGTCAAACCACAGGGTACCAAAGTGTAATTTATCCTAAAAAATATTATCTAAATATATTATTATTAATTAAGATAATTTAAATTTATTTAACTCTTAAATTTTTTAAATTTTAGTCTTCAAATTTTCAATTTCTATACCCCAAATTCTTAAACTTATACACCAATCATTCTATCATATATCTATCTTTTTTACTTTCTCTCTCTCCCCCTCATATTTTTTGTTTTTTTGGCTGAATCTCTCTTCTCTCTCTTTCTCAACCTCATCCCCCCATTTTATATTATATTATATATATATATATATAAAATGAAGTTTTAAACCTCTAACATATTGTTATTTATTGATTTGTTTAAGCAAATGTTTTTAACTTCTCAATTGAAAATTACCTTCTAATCATAAATGGGACTCCAAGTCGCCATCCCAATTCCCACACAAGGATTCTAAGTTGGCTTCCTCAACTTGAGGTTTCGCCTTACTTTCATAAATCATAATTCCTTTTCTCACTCATCCCACAAGACGAGAACAACCCGTAACATAAATATATAGATATAAATTTTTATACTTAAAGTTGACCCTTCAATTTTATACTTGGACATAGTATACCTGACCATCACGTTTTTTCGATAAAGTTATGGGTATTCCCTGCCGATCCGTGTTACGGTCTAAGCAAAGACTAATCCCATTCGGGCCTCAGAGACGAAATGACCAGAACCCTCCCAACAATATCAACTCTAGAGATGATCATCACGTTTTATATTCTATACATTTCGCTATGATTTTTTTTGGTCATACTCTATGATTGAATTTGGAGATTATTTTGAGGAATGCTCTAGAGTGGATCTTGTTTTGGGCCTAAAGCTCTACAAATCTACATTGATCCAAGTTCCCTAATTTGAGGACTTGTTTCGGTCCAAAAACAAAAAAGAGATATGTCCAACACAAAAAACAAAAACAAAAAAGAGTTGTTGTTGTTTTTCACTTTTTCTTGGGTGCCAGTTCCGCTCATAAAGCATCCAAAGATCTCGGAATTTTCATAGATGAAAACCAAAAACAAAAAAATTATCTAAAATTCTTATATAATTATTATCCAAATTGTTCAGTAAAAAGGTCATAAGTTTTGAAATTTTAATATTACGTGGTTAATTTTTACATATCATATATTTATCAAATAACTTGATAACAATTTTTTTTATGGAATAACAAAAACTTGATCAACTAAAAATTTGAAAGAAAAAGTATTAGCTTTTCATCCATAAGACAACTTTATTGTTATAAGAAAAGTTAACAACCAATAATAAATAAACTTAAATAGCTTTTTTTTGTTGGCCACATACTTTTATTGCTTTTTTTTTTTTGTCTGAACATACTTTTATAGCTTGAAAATTAAAGAGATATTTTTTTAAGCTGACAAATTTAGAAAGATAGGTCAAAATACAATATTGATCCCTAATTTTAGAATATGTTATAATTTAACCTTTTATGTTTTACTTTGTTGTAATTTTAGTCCTCCAAAATTTTTAAATGTTTCACTTTTTGGTCCCATTAATGAGTTTTTTTTCTATCCAGACAAATACATCAACAAATGAGATCAAATAGTGCTCTTAAAGTAAATATGGTCAAAACACCAATACCAAATTTTATAATATTATTTAACCTCGTTTGCTAATGACTCCATTTGAACATAAAAAAACTCATCAATAATAATTCATAGCTCTAATTTCGATATATTTGAACTTGAAAGGCAAAGATATAACCAAAACTTCATGAAACGAGAGATCTATTTTCAAGAATGAACTTATCAAGAGCAACGTGTAGTTTCGATTTCATCACATTCGAACTTGCAACGAGAAAAATATAATCATATTCAGTATTTAAGAACCGAAATAGAAATACTGGAAAACATAAAGACTAAAACGGAATAACAAAAATATAGGGACCAAAATGAGGTTCTAACCTTATATATTAATTATATTTTGTCTTACTCTTCGGAGTCTTCTCTCTTTGTGTATATAATAAGGAATGGACATATTATATAATCCCGTACGTCTCTGCTTCTCTCTCAAGCATATTCTACAACAACCACTCTTCCTCATGTCCGGTTCAACTCGGAGGCACAGCAAAACGGCGTCGTCTTCATCATGGCATTTCCCTATACTTCTCTCCATCGTCTTCCCTATAACCCTAGCTTCGGTTCTCTTCCGGCTCGAGCCGTTCCAGCCGGTTCACTACCCGGCCGGCGCGATAAGCGGCCAAGTCTTGACAGCGCCGGCTCGCAACTCGCAGATGCGAAGAGGATCCGAGACGGTCGGAGAGGGACACGTGGCAGCTCCTGAAGATTTGGTTTTCGATCGAACCGGAGGCGCGATTTATACCGGTTGCTCCGACGGGTGGATCAAGCGAGTCACGGTGAATGACTCGGCGGTCGAGAGTTGGGTCAACACTGGCGGAAGACCGCTTGGTTTAGCTTTGGACCGGACCGGCGGTGAGCTTATTGTTGCTGATGCCTATAAGGTAGGTACTAGGTATAGTTTCTTGAATCTTTTTGGACTTTTTCATAAAAATAGAAAATATACAAAAGAGAAATTTAATTTTGGTCATTGAATTTTCACTGAATTGAGGATCTAGTTCCTGTGTGATAAAACTCTACATAATTGGATTATTGCAATCAATCATTAATTATTAGGTACATGTGACTTTGTCCCCACTATATAGGTAGATGAACATATAAACAAATAGCATTCAAATTGAGGACACCGAGAACGGATCTTATATATTGGTCTCTTTAATATGGGACAATTATATATTGATACTCTTAAAATATAGGGTGAATTTCAGTTATATTTTTTAATTTTTTTTGGTTAAAGGGTAATCTTGGTCGTTAAATGTATGTCTTAATGTTCATTTTGGTCTATTATGTTTTAAAATGTTCAAATTGGTCATAAATGTTGGCAAAATATTTCATTTTGGCCACAAACTATTGAATGTAGCTTGTTTCAAGTTCAGACTAGACGAGTTTAGAGCTACGTATTGTTCTCAAATAGTACTTTCTCTATCCAGTTGGGGCCATACGCAAACAATGTCAACTCGGTCGTAAAAGTAGACAACTCGTTTTATGGTCAAACAAGTAAAGTTGATCATATCTATTTTATTTCAGATTTGAATGTGACAAATTCAGAGTTACGAGTTCTTCTTAACAAATTCTTTAAACTTGAAATGAGAGATAATAGAAATATGACCAAATTCAATAGTTTGGGACCAAAATGAAACATTTTATCAATATTTAAGATCACAATGAAACATTTGTCAACATTAATTAGGACCAATTTCAACATTTTGAAATATAATGGACCAAAATGAACATTAGGGCATACATTCAGAACCAAAATGACCATTTGACCATTTTTTTTGTTAATTGTACTTCTAATATTTCATATTTGAGTCAATTGTACTCTTAAATTTGTGGTACAATAGACACAAAAGAAAAGATTAATAGTATAATTTACTTACAAAAATTTAAGTAAAAGTTTTGTCGGTACTCCTAACGTTTGGGGTCATTTTCAATTATACCCTCAACGTTTCACATTTGAGTCAATTATACCCCCCATTGGGGGTATAATCAAAGTTTGATTCTTGACATGGGATGCAATGGGTTAT
>QANZ01038007.1:2341-13154 GCA_003254925.1 Chamaecrista fasciculata
CCAGTAAGATATCTCTCTCATCTAATGAGGGACAAAATCCCATTTTGGCCAATCCACATTCCACAGCACTGCAATCAACCAAACCCGTACTTAGCCCTTATAACGACCCTGTTACGGATAGTGTTAGACTAAGCCAAAGTGTGACAACTGCAACGCCGGAATAATGATGACCTCAGGTCTAAGGCATCGCTACAGGCGTACAAGGAGAGGCAAGCTGATGACTAAACCCATGCAGGACTCTCCGGGTCAGTCCAGCAACTCGTAACCACCTTACGTAATTGCACCATGACTCTCGTCCCAGCATCTAGTGCATGCATCTCATGCACCGAGGTCATGCTGGTCTTAGTTCATTTTTGTTCCCACAAAAATAATCGACCAGGGACAAATTTAGATTAATTATCTCATAATTAATCATTGATGTTATCATAGTAAACATGCTAATAACATGATAACACATTAATTTATCTTCCATAAATTAATAATATGTTCACAACATATTTACATAAAACGATTGGCCCTAGGGCACAATCTCCAACAGAATCGACATCGCGGGGCCATTCCCGATGGCTACCTATCAGAAAAAGTTTCTTATAGTTGCTGTGGATTACTTTACAAAGTGGGTGGAAGCCAAAGCTGTGGCGTCCATAACCTCGGAAGCCATGGAAAAATTCCTATGGCAGAATATTATCACCAGGTTTGGCGTCCCAAACACGCTGATATCCGACAATGGCGCCCAATTCACAAGCAAAAAATTCCAAGACTTCTGCAAAGCCTGGAAGATTCACCACAAAACCACTTCGGTGGAGCATCCTGCCACAAATGGCCAAGTTGAATTGGCCAATAGGATCATCATACAAGGAATGAAGAAAAGACTGGAGTCAGCTAAGGGAGGATGGGTTGATGGGCTCCCCTCAGTATTATGGTCGTACAGGACCACAGAACCAACAACCACGAAGGAAACCCCTTTTGCCTTGGCATACGGGCATGAAGCAGTGATACCTGCTGAAGTGAACGTCCCGACCGAGAGGATAATCAACTATCTGAGTACCAATGACGCCAACTCCAGGCTCGAAGCGCTGGATAGCTTGGAAGAAAGGAGAGAAGTTGCAGCCATCAGGCAGGCTGCCTACAATCAAATGGTTAAGAAATACCATGATTCCAAAATCAAACCCAGAACCCTCAAAGTAGGGGACTTGGTGCTCAGAACCGTGGAGAACAAAAGGAAAGATCCTAGGCACGGAGAGCTAGGGCCCCTACAGGGTTGTGGAAGCCCTGCATGGGAACGCCTTCAGGCTGGAAACCTTCGAAGGCAGGCCACTCCCAAACGCCTGGAACATGGCGAAACTTAAGTTTTACTTCCCCTAATGAGGAAGTTTTGTATTAATCAAACAGATAATCAAACAAGGCCTCTGCGCCAGTTGTATTGCGATTTTATATCAATGAAATCCATTTTTTCTTTTCGACACCAAGTGTTGATAGTATTAGCGCTGCTCGAGGGGACGCCCTCGGAACAGCAGCAAAAAGGCCCTCGAAGGAGCCTTGTGAGTATGGCACTCACCAACCATGCGGACCGTCCCTCCCTTGGATGACTAGTCAAAATTTAGCGTATGATACGCAAAACGCTCGAAGCGTGCCCATCGCGAGGCAGCACCTTAGTGTGCAAATAATGCGATAATCGAATCGTAGGAAACGCAAGTCAAATACAAAGCAGGGAATAAAGCAAATAAAATCAAGCGCGAATATTCTGGTAGCACGTTAATTAAGGGCGCCAGCGCCCGAAAAATTCACAAAATGGCACTGAGGCCACAAAATGTCAAGTCAAAAAATAAATTGAAGGGCGCGCAGGCCCAAAAACGAAACAAAGTTAGGCACGCAGGCCTAGGCAGCAGCGAGAGGATCTTCGGTTGTGGTGGCGCTTGGAGCTCCCTTGGCAGTCTCGCTTGTAGGGGCGCTCGCGTCTGCAGCTTGAATCGTGGTGCCACTCGCTGGGGCGCTCTCGTCGCCTCGGGGTTGACCGGCATCAGCTGGGGGCACCTCGGCTCCCTGGCTTGCTTCACCAGGAAGAGGAACCACTTCATTGGGGAACCAGGGGAACTCGTCGTCACCGCCAGACTCGTACCCCTTCTGCGCGTAGTTCTCTGGCATTCGGCCCATTTTCAATGCAGGGTCGCCATCTATGGGGTCTCGAATGAGCCTTCCAACCACGACCTTGTTCGGACATATCCTAGTGGTATCTAGGTGAGGGTTGCGAAGTCTCAGCCGCTTGATGGCGTTCTTGAACCCCATGTAGTTGTAGCGAGATCCTCTCCACTTCACTTGCCTCAGGGCCAAGTCCCTGAAGCCATCAAATTGCTCCTTTTGCCGCTGCACCTCCGCCTCCAGATTAGCCACCTTCTCGTTAAGTTCGTTAATGAGAATCGTAGCTTCTTGCAGCTGTTGGCACCTCCGCACATAACCACCCGTGAGGGTCTCCTGAGAGGCCTTGGTCACGTTGAGCTCATCCTTTAGCTCTTCGATGGTCTGGCGCATTTTCCTAGCATCCTCGTGTACGGCGTCCCTCTCGGAAATAAGATCCTTTCGGGAGACGCTATTGGCTAGAACACGCAGCCCCGCGGCCAGTAGGAATCTGGCGGTTTCTTCAGCAGGATCTTGTGCGTTCTCCGTGGACGCCCGAGCCAGGTCATCCCGCTTCACCGTGGCCGCCTCTGACAGGCAGTTGGAGAGGACCTTCAAGGCATTGAATTCGCCAGCTTCTCGGGCCGCAGGGATGAGGGGGACCTCAACAGTAGGGCGCGCGCGTTTCCTCGCCACCGCTTCCCCATCCTTGGTGGCTGCAATGGTTTCTTTCCCTTTGGAGGGATTGGTGGGAGGACGCGTAGCCGCCGAAGGCTCACGGATGGTAAGGCTCCCGGGCTTCCTGGTAGCAGCAGCAGCAGTTGGCTTCTTGGAGGTGGCCACCACCTTTTCTTTGCCCTTGTCAGCACGGGGGCGCTTGCTCCCAATGACATCGGCCAAGGACGCCTCGAGCACTAAAACGAGCAAAGCAAGAGTTAGAATGCAACACAGTAAAAGAAAGTCTTGCGAAAAAAGTGAAAAGAAACATACAACGCTTTGGGTCAAAGAGGTCCGTGGTAATCAACCGCAAGGCCCCCAAGCGCTCATCCACAGTCAGATCTTTCCAGTTACACTCAAAAGGCCCTAGTCGAGGCCTCCTCCAGGATAGGGGGAACATGGCGCGCTCATCTGACGCGCGGACCCAGAAAGGCCGTCTAGACCCAGACCCCTCAATATGGATGAATCTATACTGCCACTCCTTGGGGTTGCTGACAACATAAGTGAGAATCTGGGGGCGCCCTGGGCGCCTGTAGTAAGAAATAAAGCAGTTATCCACCCAGCGTGGATAAAAGAAGTAGAGGAACAGCGGAGCGGTTGCAGCAACGCCATCCCTCTTACATTTGGCGACGAAACCTAAAAGGATGCGTCAGCCGTTAGCACTTATCTGAATTGGGGAGATGTTCATGATGGCGAGAAGGTCCGTGACCGCCGGGTTGAAAGGCATCTCAATATCACAGCCTTTGAGAGCTTGCTCACAAATCAGGAAACCCCTCCCGTCAGTGTAGAACATATCAGGTGCATCCTTCAGATGACTTAGTGTCGAGATCTTGCAACCTGAAGACCGGCGACGGGGCAAGGACGCTATCAGCTCTTGGTTGAGATTCTTGAGGAAGTCTACACCAAAGAGCCAAGAGTAATACTCTTTCACAGCGTCGTTTGTCAGGTCCAGATGCCCTTGCTGCACTTTTTCGTTGGATCTCTGACGACGCCAATCAACCACAGGGCGCACATTCCTCATAACTTCAGCCCTATCAGGGCCGCATGGCATGGTCTCAACAGCGCCCTTAACCCAGGGGACATTGGCTAACTTCTTGTTTTGGTAGAGGAACCACTCTGGGTGAGCCTGGAAGTCAACTTCCTCGCCATAGATCGTTTGCTAGGGATTGAAATGGAGCAGGATTTTCAAGCTGATGCAGCAAGCATCAGTGAGGACTCACAGGAAGATGTAAATTCAGACTCAGAGAATGAGCAGCTAGATTCTGAAATGGGGCCCACAGGACCTGATGGTGAAGCAGTTGGAGAGAAAGCTTGGGATAACAATGCAGACGAATCTCCCAATAATGAGAGTGAAAAACATGACTCTGGTGCGTCAATCAGGGATAAAGATAAAAGCAGTGGGAAGATGAGAGCCAAGGATGAATATGCCACAGATGAACTTGGGGAAGCTAATTATGATGAATTCCATGATCAGAAAGATGAAACTGGAAGCCAAGATGACACTGGGGATGGAGAGACTATTGATGCAGTCAATCTGGACAAAGAAGCAGCATGTTCGGATCCAGCTGGAATGCAGCCTGATGAATTGGAGCAAACATCCGATATGGATATGGATCCAGATAGGATGGCAGATGAGGATTTTATGGAAGAAGGAGAACCGGGAGAGCAAGGTGACTCAGTTGAGGGAGCTAATGAAGAAAGAAAGAATGATGAAGAGACAGGTCCACCTGATGAAATCATGAAAGATGCTCAGACTGATGTTGGTGTAACATCAGAAGAGGATAATCAGGGAGGGGATAATCAACACAATGCTGAGATGAATTTCATGGAAAACAGGAAAAAAAAAATCAGAACCAGGATCTTATGACTTGGCTAATGAGCATGTGGACCCTATCACAGTGCCATCCCAATCCAATGTTGATTCGCAGATGTCTTATCCTGATAATATAGCAGCGGAATCAAATTGGTCAAATAGCAATGAAAGCTTTGACAACCCTACTCTCTTGGGAGGTGTACCTTGTAGTAAAAAGAAAAAGTAATGAAGTTTACAAAGAACATGGATTCCTTTCCTTTTCCTTACTACATTGTTTTAAGAAACATTGAAGCACTGCCCCGGACACTTGCAGACCTACTGAGACAGGTAATGTCATCAGCAATCTTCAAATCTTCAAATATATAATAATATGTGGCATGTAATCTCGTGATGTTTCTTTCATGTGGATCTTTCTTTCACTTAATCATTTTCAACTTGTTGGTTCTCTTTCAGTGGATGGAGCTTATGCAGTATCCAATGGGCTAAATCTGGCTGAGCAGAGTCTTGCATCTTTTTGTTCTTGTCGATGAGAATGCAGAATCTACCTGCTTTGTAGCGTGAGAAAGAGGAATAGAGTTCTTGAGTTACTCATGGTCTCTGCCTCTAAAATTTTGTATAGAGATGGATGGAAGGGAAAAAAACAACAATGAAAAGTATTTGTAGAATGATAATAGGCCCAATAATTAGGAGGCCCAATTGGCAGAAGATGCCCTTGGCCCAATGATTCACCTCCCATATCACTCGGTTTATCTCTTCTACAATCAAGGAAGTTGGTTGGGTTGGGACTCTTCTCAATAAGCCTATAAATACAAGATGGTAACCCTATGAAAGGTACGTAACTCGCATTACTCACGCTACTCATGCTAGCTCATACTCTTACTAACTTAAGCTTCGGAGGTGAATCGCAGGGGGAACCCCCCTGTGGTTCATTGTCTTGCAGGAAAATCTTGCAGCGAACCGGGAAACAACCCCCGGCCAAATCCTGGTTCATCACTGGCGCCGTCCGTGGGGACAAATCAAAAGCTTTGTTCCTCTAAAAATTCTGAGCAGAGAAAAGATGGAGAAATTGTTCGATCCAGGGAGTAAAAAATAGCTCTCAAGCTCTATAATTATTTATTAGTATTACTATTATTAATATTATTATTATTATAACAAAATAAAAAATAAAAAAGAGAAGGGATTTTTCGCAGGAAAAACCCAGAAAAAGCCAAAAACGCACAACCACAGCTGTGCACACGAACTTGCCACGAACTTGCCGGAGTTGTTACTGATCGGCGAGGTCGTGCGGAGATGGCGATTTGCGTTCCGGTTTTTGAGTCACGACGGCGACGGCGATTTGCGTTCAGGTCGATCTGCGACGGCGAGAGAGAGAGTGACGGAGTTCGACCTCGGAAGCTTCTCCGCCGGCTTGGACCTTCGTTGAAGACGACGTCGCCGGTAGCTCATCCTTCATGCTCCGTTGCCTCTGAAAAACGCTAGATCCAAGTCGGGATTTCACGGAACGGAGCTCGACGGCGGCTTTGCTGGTTTTGTTGAGCTTCATGGATGGGTCTCCAATTTTGACCCTAAAAATTATATGCTATATATTATTATTAACCACAGACGCCATACCTTCCACGCCGCCACCGCCAGTCACATCGTCGCCGCCGGACGGCGCAGAGGCCGTCGTCGGTAAGATCCGGAGGTTCGCCGCTGTAATCTCTTCCTTCACTACCTATTGATGCTGAAATTTGAATGAATTGTTGGCTGATTTTTGTTGGGTTCTGGAAGGATATGATTTTAGTATAATTTGACATAATATTATTCGCTTTTGCTAAAATTGATCACAGTGCTGTTTAAATTTCGGTTTAACCATGATACCTTCATGTTTGTTTGAAGCTAATTTGACAAATTTTTGGATCTGCATATTATCCCAATCACCTAGATTCGAAATTTTTGATAATGCCTACTAGATGTTTGACAAAATGCCTATGAGAAATTTTGACAAAGTGATATGCATGTTTGCCCATCTGCTCTATGCTACTTAAAAGCCAGTTTCAAAAGATTGCTGATTTTTCAGTTTAGACCGTATATGTTATATGTACAGTTGCACTTTGAACATATACCCACAACAATTTGACACTTTGTAGGGACTAAATAAGAAAGATTCATAAAAATCAATATGAAATAAAATTTCAATGCCATATACTTTGATTGACTTGGATGCAAATGAATTGTTGGCTCCACATGATATTGTGACTCAAATACCCTCTTTTATCTTACTATTACATTGAATACACATGACGTGTTTACTCTATGGCAAAAAATGATATCCTACAACTTGTGTTTAAATGTGTTATTGTGAAACTTGTTTCTTTATGCAAAGTCCAATTTGCTGTTTGTATAGCTTGACTACATGCCTTACTTTACTTAAAAAGCTATTGCTATGCCTAATGGATTATGGCAAAATAAAACCCCTTTTATACATGGTCAATAAATATTTTCTCAAACACGTTGCTCAATACACGTAAATACATGTGCTTAACCGCTTGTCTTGGAAGGACACTTTTATTGCAATAAAGTGATGCAGGATTTAGTGAGGAAGAATTCACGCCTCAAGTGTATCTTGTAACAAAATACCATGCTCCAATAAACAGCTACGTACAAGCACTTTGTCAAAGGTCCCATGACACCGGTTGGCGGTCCTGACCAAGCAGGAATGCACGTTATATTAAGTTAGCTGCCACCAACGGCACGGGCGCCACCGCCGTAAACGTAGATGCCAATGGGAACGCGGACGCCAATGTGAATACAGGCGCTACTGCGAACATGGTTTTACAAGATGAGTTCAACTTCTAAAAATCTCTTGGGTTACGAACTTGCTATTCGCCATTATTTAAATAGATGCATGCTTAATTGCTTACCTAATTGCTTACACTCTCATTTTTTGGCCCTCTGTCAGTTCTGTAATGACTATGCATGTCTTTTAGACTCATACATACCTTTCTTTCATGCCTACAATCACTTTTAACATAAGTTACGATAACTTCTTTACTTTGCAGTTTAGTCCCTTCCTTACCCATGAGTTTTACATTGAGATGGATGACTGTTCTTGTCACTTAAAACCAAATACATGCATTTATAGAATTCCACATATGTCAATCTTATGTGCATTTATTTTCCTGGCATATGGTGCATGAACGCCATTATACATTTATACATACGCCTTTATATGCTTTACTCACTCTCTTGGTTGGAGAACATTTACGTCGCTTGCAGGTCCCAAAAATGTAATTCATATACGTTGTGTTTAAAATTCAGCTTTCACTCCAATTTACTGATCTATGATTTTTTAATCATCCAAATCTTGTATCTATTGACATAGAAATTGCATTTGAAAACTCCTCTAAGCATAGAGGATTAATACGATAACTGAACATCGCAGTTAGCGTTTGATGCCGTTTACATGATTGCTATTATTGCACCTGTAAAACATGTCTTGGATTTTAAAACCAAAATTGTTATTTTTGCTGATGGTTTTTTGGGAAGCTGTGACTATTCACGAATGTCACGAACACTCTATTCGCATGTCGAAAATGCCAAAATATTATGTATTTCAATTATGAATCTAGACACAATCATTCACTCCTACTTTAGTTTTGGGAAATATACGCGCATGTTGGAAGAAGGTATGATGATACCTCTATTCTCTTGGTATGCTAACAAGCACTGTCTTGGCATTAATAATATGTGATGACTCATCATCTTCTTTTAAGAACTCAGGCACTTCTCAGCACTTGGAAATCCTTACACCGATGTCACCGTAAGTGTGGGCGTTGTCGTAAGCATAAGTGCCACAGTGCGCGAGGCGTCGCTACGGATATGGACGCCACCGTAAAAATGACTGAGCATATAAATGACTGATACTTTTTGCGTTTTGAACTTTACAGGAATTCAATAGGGTGGAGCAAACGTCTGGATTCTTTCTTTCAACCAATAATAAAGTTAGCGCTGCTCGAGGGGACGCCCTCGGAACAGCAGCGAAAAGGCCCTCGAAGGAGCCTTGTGAGTATGACACTCACTACCATGCGAACCGACCCTCCCTTGGATGACTAGTCAAAACTTAGCGTATGATACGCAAAACGCTCGAAGCGTGCCCATCGCGAGGCAGCACCTTAGTGTGCAAATAAACATAACGATCGAATCGTGAGAATGCTCGAGGAAGCACTAATAAATAATATGGTAAAAAGTTTTGCTGCAAGCATTAATTATTATTCTCAATTTTGTTGTTGGATTCACTAAATTAACAGTTTATGCTTCAATTATATTAGACAGATGTCTAGCCAAAATCGGCGACAAAGCCTCAGATAAATTATGGACATGGAAAGCTAATGGACTCGATCCAAACAACATACACATTCACAGCGAGGAAAACAAAAGTCACGCCTCATCAGGCGCCTGACACACACCAGTCCACAATCGGAGCCTAATTAGGCGCAACTATACAATCACAAGGCAGAGCAAGGCGCTGACGCCATCTCCAGTACAAGGCCGCCAAGCGGCAAGGGCCATGACGCCCAACCAATCCATGACCAAAGCCCAATGAGGCTAAAATCGCTCAAGAGATACGCCCTTAGCGATTCTAGGACGCCCTGACGTCCAGTGGGTATGCCACCCACACCCCAAGCGGACCGATCCTCCCTTGGTTTTAGGACGCCCTGACGTCCAGTGAGTATGGCACTCACACCTCAAGCGGACCCTTAGGAGGCTAGCCACAAAAACATGCGCATGTATCAAACATCAACTTTGGGTCCCGGCACCCTCGTGGAAGGCATGGCGTCCTTACCCACGACTACGGGCCATCGCCCTCATAATTAAGTCCCGGCGACTTCATGGAAAGCATGGCAACCTAACACAAAGACCGCCAAGGTCTTCAGGAGAATCGAATGAAAACTAAGTCTCCCCAGCGAGCGCGCCAACATCATGGACGTCGTAAGCCATGACACTACAAAAAACATATATATTTGGTGGCCCTCATTTGCAGGCGGTTTTAAAGAACCGCCAGGAAATGACCCTCAAAGCATGTGGTGGCCCTCATTTAGAAAACCGCCGAACATTTTAGCCCAAAATCCCTGAATCTTCTACATTTTTGGAGCCAAAATTTTCGATTCCCTCCTTCTACATCACTAATTTCTTTTGGTTTCCCTCCTTCCCTAAATCCCTAATTTCTTCTTCGTATGATTCACTTGCTCAATCCTCAAAGCATTTGGTCGTCAATCGCTGCTGGTTCCCTCAATCGCTGCTGGTTCCCTCAATCGCTGCTGGTTCGTCAATCGCTGCTGGTTCGTCAATCGCTGCTGGTTCGTCTCTCACTTCCTTCAATCGCTGCTGGTTCGTCAATCGCTGCTGGTTCGTCTCTCACTTCCTTCAATCGCTGCTGGTTCGTCTCTTCGTTGAACGCCATCTGCTGGTTCCCTTCAATCGGACCTTGCCCTAACCATTTCTGTCGCTCGCTGGTTACTCGTCGCTGCTCAATCGGACCTTGCTCGTCGCGCCACCATTTCTCAGTTCACCGTCGATTCTGTAAGTGTCGATTCCTTAAGTGTTCGTGTGTGCTAAATATTCTTTAAGTGTCGATTCTTTCATGTATGGGTGATGTAAATAGATTGGATGCTTGGCTGTGTGATTTATTTTGCTGCCCTGATGTTAATGATTTCTGTATGGCTTTGGTGGCTATGGTTTGTTGGGAAATATGGAAAGCTAGGTGCTCCTTTGTTTTTGAGAATCTTAGTCCGGGTCCTGTGTTGAGCCATTTCTAGCTGTTGTTAAAACTAAGGAGTGAAACTTTTAAAAAACTTAGAGAATCAAAATTGCCAAAAAAAATATGAAGGTTGGATTGCGATTTACCATAAGAGACCAAAATTGCATTTTGACCAGAGAAAAATTCTAGTTTCTATATAAAATGAGTGAGGAAGAGTGATTAAATTACCCAGTTTTTTTATCAGTTTGGTGCTATTACTGATGTTGTAGTGATGTATGATCAAATTACCGAGAGGCCAAGAGGCTTTGGCTTCATCACTTATGATTCAGAAGAAGCTGTGGACAAAGTTGTTTATAAATCATTTCATGAACTCAATGGAAAAATGGTTGAGGTCAAGAGGGCAGTTCCAAAAAAGCTATCTCCTGGAC
>QANZ01038014.1:0-11059 GCA_003254925.1 Chamaecrista fasciculata
CAATATTGCCTAATGCCGAATAGTGAGTTTCACATTAATTTATATACCATCCCCTTTCATCACTAGATAACTACATAATAAGAGAAAGAGCATGTAAATGCTTCATTTTAAATGTGAAGTTATTGTTTATTAAGATGCCTCACTTATCATTGTAGATGAAACAACTTTCACCAGAGTCATCTCTAAATAAAGTATAGCAGGAACCTAGCTATTTGATTTGGGTAGAAGCAAGGAGAATAGCTTTTAAATATTGTTCATGCATGATGCATTCTTAGAAAATAATTAAATTATGAAAGGAGATCTAGATGCTTCAACGTCAAGTTTGGCCGCCTTTTACCATGACCAACTTTTGAAGTAATGAAGGAGGAAAGCCAGTTAATTACCATGCAGTGGCTTAAACTTTTTTCCCATTTAAAAGATACACAGTTTAGTTCACGAAAATATGCAATATGAAAGTTCCCATGAATGTCTCACCGCTAGACGAAGTTCCGAATCCTGCTGCAAAACCAATAGAAAAAGACCCTACAAATCACATAAACATGGTAAACCTCAAGAATCAGAACATTTCAGAGCCAAACAGAAAAGCATGTCAGCTGAATCAATATTGTACCCTAGGTGTAATTCTAAAATCTAAATCATTTTTTTCTTCTGGGAAAAGAAACAAAAAAACAAATGTAAAATTGCTAGTACAACTTACATAAAGATTATTCATTTTTATTCAAAAAAATGTAGTGCAAAGCATAATCATACTTATTTATCAAATCCTTTTGGAACCATATCATAAACGACATGTATCGTTTATCAAAGTTAAGAATAGAGTGATAAATAAGTAAATACTAAGTACATACCTGATGTGGTTCCAAAAGCTACGGGATTTAGACACTATTTGTGTGTGATGATTTCTGTAGTAAGATTATGATTATGATATGAGGTCTAGTATGATGTAAGATGAAAATACAAATTAAAATATAGAGTAGTAGTGTAGCAGAACTGGAAGAAGTTTCATACGTTGGTGTGAAGGGGTCTGAGTCTGAAGTAGAGGTTACAAAGGCTTCAAGCCTGTGAATTTATGAACCAATGTATGTTGCAATCATTGTGAAATTACACACACATATATATATATAGCATTGAACAATCAAAGTAAAAAATGAAGAAAGAAATGTATGAACGTACTGTTTGCAGCATATAGAAGCAGCGTGAAGGGAGTGAAGTGAATGAAGCTCTTCCTGAAGCAAAGAAATCTGTCTCTCCAAAACCTTAGTCTGAAGAATGTGCTTGCGTTTTCCATGGAAATCAACGACAGGCGACTTGGGACTCAACGAACCAGACATTAATTAATTAATTACAGAAATTCACAGGCTTGAAGTATGTAAAGAACATTCATATATAAATACAAATGAAGGACCAAAATGCATATTTCCAATATTCAAGAAATAAAAAATAAATTCACTCAAAACTTACCATCTCTTGGCATCAGGAGGGAAGAACAAAACCCAAATCGCAGACCCAAATCATTCATTCGCAGAATGTTTCCTAAATTATGAATCAGCCGCCAAAATCAAAGAAAAATGTCGCCGAAGAAGAAAAATAAGAAGAACGCACACTCAGAATAAAATCAATCCGAAATTTAGAGTGGAGAAAGAGAGACATGGTGACGGCCGGAAACTTACAGCGGCAACGAAAATGGGATCGGAAGAAATGAGGAGTGGAGGACCGGAAATGGCGAAGGAAGTCCATGATGATGATGATGATGATGAAATGCGTCGACGATGATGAACAAAAAAAACACCAAATGCAGTGTGAAGACAAAAAAAAAACGAAAAATCAAGTCAGAAATTTCAGAATAAAACACCAACAAATCACAGAGACATGAACCAAGCCCAAATTTCAGATCAACAAAACCCAAATCGTAGACCCAAAATCGTAACGGCTCAGAAGCTTACCTCGGCCGAAATTGTAATCGAGGAACAGGGGCGAAGTGAAGTGAAGAGAGAGTGAGCCGCAGAGGAGGAAGGTCGTGGCTGACGACGGCGCTCGTGGCTGAACTGCGAGCGGATAGCGACGACGGAGATGGAAGGTGAAAGAAGAAGGAGGTCGAGAGTGAGTGGAGGAGGAGAAGAAGAAGAAGAAAGAAGAGAGAAAGAAGAAGAAGAAGAAGAAGAAACAGTAGGAGAAGCGGAGGAGAAAGAAGAGAGAGTGAGTGGCGAAGGGAGAAGAAGAAAATTGAGATCTGAAATTGGAGAGATTAGATGGCGCCATTTTCAATTTGAGGCGAGTGAAATTGCAGCGTAGGAAATGGCGAGTGAAATGCAACGCGCCACAGAATTTCGACACGTGTGAGGCGCAAAAGCTAAAAATGTAGAATATATTAGATATTAGATTCTATATATATCTTTGTTTATTTAACCGTAAAAAAGTGATTTAGGTTTCATCTTGTTTAATAATTTGTTGATGTCTCTACTAATTAAATAAATATTCGTCAAAAACAAAAATGAGATAAATGTAATCATATTATATAATGTGAGACCTATTACCAAAAAAATAATAATTTGAGACCAAAATAAACCACTCTAGACCAATTTGAACATTCAACCTTATTTGATCACCATTTAGATGTGGTGCCAAAAGAATTTGAGAGGTATTCAGACTAAGTTGAACCAAAAGGTGAGCAATTAATTTATGCATGGACATCACATACAAATCCTCCAATACTACCTACTAGCACTGTTAAACGGGCCGGCCCGCCCCGGCCCGTTACGGGCCACGGGCTAAACGGGCCGGGCCGTTTAGGCCCGTTTTTAAACGGGCCAAATTTTTTAAACCCAAGCCCGCCCATTTAGCGGGCGGGCCGGGCCGGCCCGCGGGCCTAAACATTTTTTACATGCAATTTTTTTTTAAAAAATGTAAACGGGCCTAAACGGGCCGGACCGTTTAGTCCACGGGCTAAACGGGCCGGACCGTTTAGGCCCGTTTTTAAACGGGCCAAATTTTTTAAGCCCAAGCCCGCCCATTTAGCGGGCGGGCCGGGCCGGCCCGCGGGCCTAAACATTTTTACATGCAAATTTTNAGTAAACATAGATGTGGGAACATGAGTCATGCACGTGGGGTATTTTTTCTTTTTCCTTTTTATATATATTTTCATGTATTATATTATGTATTATGTTTTAAATAATTTATTTTATATTATAATTTTAAAAGATCAACCACCATATTATTTCTCAGATATATATATTAGTATAAACTTGAGCCCCGAAGCTCAACTCACCTAAAATTTTGTTAAATATATATATATAATACTATAAATATATATAATATCTGATAAACTAGAAAATGGGTAGCACTTACCTAGTTCACCGGTTGTGGGCTGCAAGAGCCAAGAGTTGGACAAGAACCTGCAAGAGCTTCACAGGGGAGCCCTGCGAAGAGAACTCCGACGCTCAAGTTAGTAAGAGAGTGATATGAGAGTAAGAGAATTCTGGAGTGTCAAAAGTAGCTAACCTTGAACTGCTGAGGTGAGCTCTATTTATAGAGCAGGGAGGAGAGAGGTGGCCAGCGCGCGGGGCGGACCACGTAACCAGACACGATCTCCACCAGCGGAGATGGTGGAGACCGAGATTTGCGGAGCAAGGCAATCGTGGGTGATTGCGTGTCACTTCGCATGGCGGGCGCCACGCAACTGGAGATCGTGGGTGTGAACAAGTCAGTAGCCCACGATCTCCCGCAGTGTGGATTGCGGAGCAGGGTAGTCGTGGATGACTATGTGTTATTTGGGGGGGGGGCGTGCGCTAAGACCCTGGATGGATCATGGCCGCCCCTAACTGTGTAGAGGGCGCCGATTGGCTCGAGGACGCCTTGCAAGGCGTGGAGGGGAGAAGAGGCCCGGTTCGAGGGCCGTTTAGACGTACGCCCAAATAGTGATGTATCAATATCCATATCCGGAATTTGCTAGCTTTATTACCTTTACATAAATGATCATGGCTAGCATATACTCATTATAACTTATTTTTCTGAATATATCAAATTTATTAATGTAAGCAATGCAACTTTAAATTAAACTCATCCCGCGAGTGAAAATTAATAAAGCGAACATATTCGTGAAAAATCAAAATAAATATGACGCGAAGATAGTTGCAGAACTATATATAATTAGAGCCGTCAAAACGAGTCAAACCCAATGAGTTGGCTCGTTTAACTCGCTTAATTGGCGAGCAAGGTTAAGAAAACTCGGCTCGCCAAAAATTATAACTCGTGTGAGTTGATTTACTTAACTCGCGACTCGTGGTGAGCTAGCTCGAGTGAGTTGACGAGTTGGTGAGCCAACCCACCTTATTTAAAAAATGATATTTATGTATATAATTTTAGATGTATGACTAATAATTAGTATTGAATAATTATGGTATTAGTATAATTTGCCTTAATTTTCATGAATTATATTAAGAAAGTTAATAAAAAATATTTTTAATTTAAAAAAAGGAAAAAAATGAAAAAAAAAACTTTAATGACTGATGGGTTAAGTGGGCTAACCTAGTTCACCAAGTTGGCGAATTAGGTTGGAAAAACTTGGCTCACTATTAGAGAAATAGTGAGCTGGACTTAGTTAAGTGAGCTAGATTGAGTTAGTTAGAGTTTCTGTTATGTGGTTGTACAGGTTGGCATTTTTGTTGTATTAGTTCATTGTATATGTACACTTGTATATTCTCTTTCACTCAATAATACAAACACATTTCTCTCATTTTCTCTCATTACTCTGAATCATATCATGGTATCAGGAGCCTGAAAAGTCTCTCTGTGGAGAGCATGCAAACTTCCTCTCCTACTCCCACTCCATCTACTTCAATTCCTACATCTTCTATTGTAAAGGTTGATCCTAATACAAGAATCACCACTTTTTCGCATCAGTTTTCTGTGAAATTGGATGAAAATAATTTTCTCCAATGGCATTTGCAAATGGAATCAGCTATTCTTGGTTATCAGCTTGAAAGATTCATTGAAGAAAATCCATCTATTCCATCACAGTTCTTGTCTGTTGAAGATGAAGCTTCTGGCAAGAAAAATCATGCGTTCATCGATTGGCAGCGTCAAGATCATTTGCTACTTTCTTAGATGGTGTCGTCAATGACTGATACTGTGATTTCGCAAGTTGTAGGTTGTAAGTCTACTTCTGAGGTATGACATCGAATTTTATCTCATTATGCGAATCAAACTGCTACAAAAGAAATGCAATATAAAGCGCAACTTCATAGTTTAAAGAAAGGTTCATTAGCAATGTCTGCTTATCTTCTCAAGATTAAGACTCTAGCTGATGCGTTATCTGCCATAGGTCAGCCTCTGAGAATCAATGATCATCTGAATTTCATCTATAATGGTTTACCATCTGAATATGATTCTTTTGTTTGTTCAATGCTCACTCGAGTTGGTACTTCTACTATTGCTGATGTTACTGCTTTATTACTTGCGCAAGAATCACATTTACAACTGTCAAAAGCTATTGATAGTATTGTGTCAGCTAATATTGCTCATGCATCTGGTTCTACTGGAAATTTTGGTAGAGGAAATCAGTTTCCTAATCGTGACAGAGGTACACAAAATTCAGGGGGAAGAAACTATAATTCCAGTAGAGGTAGAGGTCAATATCAGAATAATCGTGGCAGAGGAAATTATAATTCTGGTAGAGGTTATGGTAGAACAAGTTCTTCTGGCTCAAGATCCTCTGTTCAATGCCAAGTTTGTGGCAAGAATGGACACATTGCCTCTCAATGCTGGTATCGTTTTGATTCCAATTATTCACTTGATTTCCAACAGTTTGCAGCATCATCTTCCTCAGTTTCAAAGCCACAAACTCAGCCACAAGCTATGATAGCTACACCTGAATCAGTTGCAGACGCTTCTTGGTATGTTGACTCAGGAGCTTCAAATCATCTCACATATGATGATTCAAATCTGTCAACAAGACCAGATTATACGAGCTATGACCAAGTATTCATTGGAGATGGCTCAGGTTTGCAAATCACTACTTCTGGTGATTCATTCTTTTATTCTTCTTCCTCTCCTAAAATTAAACTGTCTTCAAAATGTCATGGTTGTTCCTCAAATTTCCAAAAATCTTCTAAGTGTTTCAAAATTTTCTAAGGATAATTCAGTTTATTTTCTGTTATATCCTGACAAGGGTGTACACGGGCCGGGCTGGGTTTCTGGTCGGCCCGAGACCCGGCCCGGTAAAGACCCGAGCCGGGTCATCGGGTTTGGCCGGGCCAAAAAAATATTATTATTTTTTTTTATTCATTCTATCCGGACCCGGCCCAGCCCGGCCCGGACAGCCTCGGGCCGGGCCAGAGTTGTACACCCCTATCCTGACCATTTTCTTATTAAACAGCAGGAAACTCATATAACACTTTTACGAGGCATTACTAAAAATGGACTCTATGCTCTTAAGGAGGTGCAAATTCTTGGCCTTAGCAGTTCTTGTTCTCTGCAAGCACAACCTTCCTCTCATTTTTCTTCTGCTATAGCTTTGAATTCTGTTGCTTTGACTAATTCAGTTGATAATTCTGTTGTTTCTTCATCTAATGTTTACAATCTGTGGCATAATAGGTTAGGCCATCCTTCTTCAAATGTTGTAAAGAAAGTTTTACAAGATTGTAACATTAGCTTCAATAATAATGATACAAACTTTGTTTGCAAATCCTGTTGTTTTGGTAAATTTCACAAAAACCTTCTCCTTTGTCTCAAACTACCTATTCTTTTCCTTTAGAGCTCATTCACACTGATGTATGGGATCCTGCACCTATTCTTTCTAGTAGTGGTTTCCAATATTATGTCCATTTTACTGTTGCCTATTCAAGGTTTACTTGGTTATATTTGCTCAAGAACAAATCTGATGTTATGCAAGCTTTTCTTGATTTTAAGAAGCTTGTTGAGTTGCAGCTGGAATGTAAAATTAAGGTTGTCCAATCTGATTGGGGGGGAGAGTATAGATCTTTGTCATCTTATTTGAATTCTCAAGGCATTTTATATCGCAGAAGTTGTCCTCACTTACATGAACAAAATGGACTTGCTGAGAGAAAACACTGTCATATTACTGAAGTTGGACTCACTTTATTGGCTCAAGCTTCACTTCCCATGGAGTATTAGGATGAAGCCTTTGCTACAGTTGTGCATTTGATTAACAGATTGCCAAGTTCTGTCCTTAAGTTTGTCTCACCTTTTGAAACTTTATATCACAAAAAGCCTTTCTATAAATTCTTTAGAACCTTTGGATGTTCTTGTTTTCAATTCACCAGACCTTACAACAAAAATAAACTTCAGTTTAGATCAACTTCCTGTGTTTTTCTTGGTTATAGTCCTTTTCATAAAGGCTATAAGTGTCTTGATCTGGCATCTAAACGAATTTATATAGCTCGTGGTGTTGTTGTTGATGAGCATCAATTTCCTTTTGCTAATATCTCAGCTAGTTCTGGTTCTCCAGCACAGCAGAATTCTTTTGCTGCTGCACCACCAATCATTTTTCAAAATTCCTCAACTCCATTGCCTTGTCATAATTCTTTTTTGTTATGCAACCACCACATATTTCTATTTCTACTCCTAATCACACTTCTTCATCTCCTTCTTCTCAATCTCATAACTCTAACACTTCACTATTGCCTTTCAGATCACAAAATCCTTCTTCAGACTCTCATTCTACTCCCATAGCTCAACCACCAGTTCCAATTCCACATGTAAATGTCATACATACACGATCTAAGAGTGGCATTTTCAAACCCAAAGTTTTTCTTACTCACACTTTACCTAGAAATGTTCCTGAAGCTCTCTCTAGATCTAATCCTTCTTGGCAATTTGCTATGAATGATGAATTCCAAACTTTACAGAAAAATAGCATGGTCTTTAGTTCCTCTTCCTAAAGGCTGTCATGCTATAGGGTCCAAATGGGTTTTTAGAATCAAGGAAAAGTCTGATGGTACAATTGAAAGATATAAAGCAAGGCTTGTTGCAAAAGGTTTTCTACAAAAGGAAGGATTAGACTTCCATGAAACCTTTAGTCTTGTAGTTAAACCAGCTACAATAAGGCTTATCTTGACATTTGCTCTCTCTCATGGTTGGAAGATTAACCAAATAGACATAAACAATGCTTTTTTAAATGGCTACTTGACTGAAGATGTTTATATGAGTCAACCTCAAGGTTTTGAGGTGCAAGATCAATTTTTGGTTTCCTAGGAATTTTGGTTAGCGTGAGCTAGCTCGTGTGAGCCGTGGCTCGTCACGAGCCAATTCGAGTGAGTTGGGCTGGCTTGTTTTGACAATTCTATCTGTAACCAATATACAAGAATTGATATATAATTTAGATATCAAGGTGGGTTATGTTGACTCTTGAAGACTAAAATAATATTGTTTAATTAACTCTAGTGAATTTGTTTAGTTTCAAGTTGATGATGGATAGTTGAAAATAATATAATTAATATGCCTATTTGTAACTTGCATCACAAAGAAACACGGGAATGATGGTTTAATGCACAAGACAAGAACTTGGTGCGTGGGTCGGAATGCTGACTGTGTTAATAATATATTATATTATATAATTTGTTTTTGTGAAACTAGTTCTCTCTATTTTTTGTACTTTATAATTTGTGTTTTTATTGGATAAAATTTGTAACTGAAATATATTGTTTTATAGTCTACTTAACGTTAAATATTACCCTATATATATGTGTGCTGGCTAAATAAGTTTGTTTGTATTGAAGTACTCTTTCTAGTTGATATAAAACTTCATATTAAGCTAAGCAATTGCCCTAGTTCAATATTTATAATTAATTTAAATATGGATTTTTAGTTATTTTGAAGTTAATCGTATTTGTTTTGTAACGATCTTATTATTCTTCTTTTTGTTTTTAGGCTGAATTACTCTTTTTTCTTTTAGATAGAAAACTTCGTGTTTTTGTTTTCTCTATATTTGTTACTTATTGTTGGGTCGGGTTTTTGTTTTAGTCATGTCTTGTACATATTAAATATAGTTCTTCTTACCCAAAAAAAAAACATATAGTTCTATCAAATATTTGTATAGAGAAATCCAACTTCAACTTCTGGATTTAGTCATCAACACAATAGTTGGGGCCTAACTAAGATGTCAACACATGGGCTTCCGATGAGTTTTAAGAGGCTCAGTTGTGCAAATTATGGCCCAAACTCATAGCTGGCCTGAAGACAAAAATTGTTAAGAATAATTGTACCCCAGAAAACGTGGAGAAGAATAAGTATATAAGATACATCACGGGATTCATAAAATAGGGTGAGTCTATGATGCAAAGATGAAATCTTGACATGGGATGCAAAGAATTTTAAACCAATCAAATTTTAACATTTGGAATTAATAACTTGGAGAATAGGTAACCAACAGGTAATCAGAATATTATATATATTTACATCTTATATCCTAAATTTTATAATTTTTATACTTTTAGACTTGAAAGAATTAAAGGCAAACACAAATCAATTAACCTAAATAGATCGAACCAAGAGAGCCTTCTGCCTTCAAAAAAAAACGCAGACGCAAACGCAGACCTTCCTCACTCTAGCCTTCTCACTCTAGCCTTCCTCACGCAAACGCAGACCTTCTTCTCTCGCAAACACAAATCAATTGAACTTTTAGTTTCTCTCTCTCGCTCGCCTTCCTCTCTCGCAAACGCATATTGGAAACTTCTTCTGTTCTCTCTCGCTGAGATTCTATTCTAAGTTCGGGGTAAACAATCGGAAACATCATCGTCTGCAAAGATACATCTGCCATTTCCATTCAGAGTAAGTAATGTTTCTTGGTTTTCTTCTTCTCCAATTTCTCCAATTTCAGTGTGGGTAAAATACTAAAACCAAAGAATTAGAATGGGAGTTGAAGTTAGTGAGGCTAGAATGTCCCGACTGGGTAGTGTATGATTTTTTCGGTTTCTCCTATTCTTGTTTTCACCTCAAAACTTGAACGAGGATTTCACTATTGTAACCTAAAGGGAAGTTAAAGGATTCTCACTTTAATCGAGTCTATACAGGGCAAGTGGGCATTGTGATGAATTTTGCGATATGTAGTTAGGATTTCAGTTTAGACTGTCTCATCGAACTAATTATCAATGTGGGGTTGGTCCGAATCCTTTAAGCAAGGTCTTGAGTTCGAGGCTTTGTAAATGTAACACGAGTCGAGTTCGGATTAGTCGGGTGAAGCCTTGGAGATTGGGCGAGCAACCGAAAAAAGGATGATTCATATGGCTCTACAATCATAAAGTTATAGGGTTGTCTTTATGAATATTTTGGTGTTAGTCTTTCAGGATGATGAAGGCGTTTTCTTTCTAAATGCATTATGTGTTCATGATTGGTGCCATCTTTAATTTGATTTTGATTCTTTTTCAGACTTTCAGTTATTCTCAATTTCAAGATGCTCATGTTTTCTTTGACTTTTCTATCAATAAGTTTCTTTGTTCTTAAAATAATGACAAAAAGCATCTTATAATAGTTTGTTAACATTTATTCAACCAAGAAACTTTGCCATTGTAGAAAATAAGATATGCTGCGTTTTGGTGGAGTTGGAAATGCAATTCCTATCTTAATGAAAATGTGTGGTTCTATATTTGTGGACTATTCATGGTTTGTACTCATTGTGCACAACATATATTTAGTGCTTATTAATGCAGGTTGTGATGATAAGCCGTTGGATTTACGATGTTGAGACCCATTCTTGTGTCTTGTTATACCTTAGCAACAAACACCTCCCACCTTACCTTCTTTGGGATAGAATTACTTTCTTAACTTCATTATGTGTTTCTTCTAATGATTATTTGGAGCGGTTTCCCCTAAGGATATCCAAATGGATTTGAAATTTGAAGGCATTATTGATGTAGCATCTTGTTTTCCCTTTCTTTTATTGTTTTGTTTCCTTTTGGAAAAAACAACCTGTGCCCCTTGGATTCCTTTGTTTCTTTTCTCTCATAAATTTATTTTCTTAATAAAAAAAATTTGCATAGATTGGATGCAATATTTTGTTCCTCTGTTAAATTCTCCAAGAATTGATTGTTCTACTTTTATTTTT
>QANZ01038014.1:12829-44312 GCA_003254925.1 Chamaecrista fasciculata
TCACACCTCTTGCTGACTAAAGAATAAGAACAATGCAACCATCAGAACGATAACCAGTGAGAAGACATTAGTGATTCATAAAGCACCTTACATTGAGAACAAAACGTAAAGGATAACCTTCAATATGTAGGTAGGATTCTGGAATCCAGAGAACGGATTAAACTTATTAATGATTTTTATATGTGCTGTTTGGAGGTCTGGCTCAATAAAAGCCTTATACATAGGATATACCTAAACAAGAACAAAATACTAGGTAAGAATTTGAGCAGATATACTCGCATTATTTTTGGATTCTTAAAGAAAATCTAACATAGAATCAGTGAAAAACCGTTTCAGAGATTTGATGGATTATTTCTTCAGGCTCTTGGCCAGCACGTTGAATGTCCCGCAAAACCCGCTTAACAAGATCAAAGTGAACTCCACCAGTGACAGACACTCGAAGATCAAGCAAAGGTCGTAATTTTTCACTTAAGGCATAGATGCCTTCTATGATGACAATACGGGAACTAGGGACTTCAACAGTCCTATAAGGAGAATTTCACAGAAGAAAATTAGGAAACTAACAGTAGATACACAATGAAATCCCAGTTTTGAATGGTATGATAGTACTTATTTTTGTTTATGAGGATTCAAACTTCAAAACTCTGTTCCAAAACCCCCTCACTAGACGAAGACATGAATGCAAAGACAAAACCAAACTTTCACGGCACCGCAATCTGCCGCCAGAAACTTTGAAACCCAGAATTCTTCGAAAGCCAAACACTGATTTCCATTGGCTACTCACTCGTCTTCCTCTCCTCTCCTTTGTGCTTCTTTTAACCAGGATTAAAATATAATTTCAGATTTCAGATTGGGGGTAAATGTTAATTTTTAAAGAATATAAATTTTACCTGTTTAACAGGTTTCCAATTGAATATTTAGAACCATTAGATGAGATCTAACGGTTCAAATTAGGCCAAATCAGCCTTTGCATCCCATGTCAAGATTGTATCTTTGCATTATAGACTCACCCCATAAAATAACGTCAAAAAAGTAATTATTTCTTTGGCAATGAAGTATGTGATGTATTCGATTTACCACAAAAGAATGTGATTGTCCGTGGGATTATTTTTATTTTCTTTGAAAGAAATAAATAAGTTAGCTAACTATTTTTTAAAAAAATCTATAAGCGGAGAACTTTTATTTTTGATGAAAATAAAATTTAGGTGAAGGGAGGACACCTCAATCTATGGTCAGGGTAAGTATTTGAGCTCAAAAAACATTTACAGAGGTATTTACAGATATCCTACCAAATGAGATATCATTAGGAATCGAATCCAAATTATATAATTGTCATAGACGAAAAGTAACCAAGTGAGTTAAACTTTATTGACATAAGTGGAGAACTTTTTTGTTTCTAACACTAATTGCCATACTTAGTTAACAATTGATACCATTAGCTTAGTAGTTTCTCACTTGTTCCTTTAACCAAATGGTGAGGATTTGAGTTCAACCTTTAGTATGTAAAGCATTATGTGGCCCAATTGAAGAGGACTCGTGACAGAGGGATTAGTCATTGTTTCCGACAATAGATAGTGTTGGTTTAACAAAATAATAATAATAATAATAATAATAAGCTTATGCATGCCTTTGTTACCTAGCTAAAAGCCACATTGCTTCACCATTAATATTGAATTAGTAAAACTTGATATAACATATTGAATTTGAAAACTTGTGAAATATGAATTCATTTATTCCTTTTGAGATGCTCTCTCATTATAGTTAATTACGTGACACATGTTGAGTTTGGAAAGCCATATATATTCCCTCCACAAGGAAGTATCATGTGTGTGTGGCTACTGATCTGTTCGATACTTTAATTTCTTATAAATTAAAAAAAAAAAACCTGAATAATTAATCAAACACGCAAAGGCCAAAGCAATAATATGCCACTATATATATACTTTAAAGGGTCAACGTAGGATTCAAGCAACCCAAAGATTTTGGCGGCAAAAAGGGGGAATAGTGGCTTCTTCTTCCGAACAAGTGTAAAATTGAGCACGGTGATCGATAGCTTTAGCTTGTCCACCTCCATTCATTCTCTCACCTCTCTAAACCACTCTCTCTTCCAAAACATTTTCCCAGGATCCATATGTGCCAAAAAATAAAAAATAAAACAATATCTAAACAAGAACTAATTAATTACGTTGTTTAATTTACATGACATAGTCACTGTAACATAAGGAAAAATAGGAGCACCGAGCGAGCTTGATTTGAAGAGGATGGTATCATTAATGTATACGTCCATGTGTATGTATGAAAATATACATGTATATGCATGACAAATGGGAATAATGAAGAAGAGAATCTGATAAGAAATTAAAAGCATGGAAAGAATGAAAGAGAAAGTAAGAAGAAGAAGGAGAGGTAGTAGTGGTAATCGAAATCATCCTAATCGTAATCGTAAACGTAGTACCCACTCACAATCCATGTAATTTCTCAAGATCTAGTGTTATATATGTACATTATTAGAGGAGGAACATGAGTCAAAGTCGGTTGCAACAAGCTCGACAACATCAAGAGACATCATCATTACTAAATCTAAAACCACCTAAGCCGTTAAGATTGTCGGGCAAACCAGGCGACATTTTGGTCTCCCTCACCCGCATCGGAATATTCCTCTGTCTCCTCGTCCCTATCATCCTCGCTCTCTACTCTGCCTTCTCCCACCCTTCCAGCCGGTGGTTCCTCTCCGACCACATCCGTGCCTCTACCACCCGCCACGCGCCACCTTCCTCCGACGACGCGCTGCCGCCCACCAACCTCTCCCACATCCTCTTCGGCATTGCTGGGTCCGAGAACACGTGGCACGACCGCTGCCTCTTCAGCACGCTCTGGTGGTCCCCCAATTCCACGCGCGGCTTCGCGTGGCTCGAGCGCAAGCCGCTTTACAACTTTTCCCACGTGGTGGGCCCCACAATCCCGATCCGCATTTCTGACCGTCGATGGACAATGTTCGACTACGTGCACTCTCAATCTGCCATCCGTATTGCGCGGCTCGTTAAAGAGTCTTTTCGGCTCGGCTTGCCTGATGTGAGGTGGCTTGTCATGGGAGACGACGACACTGTTTTCTTCCCTCACAACCTTGTCACCGTACTCGCGCGTTATGACCACCGCGAGATGTTGTACATCGGCGACAACTCCGAGAGCATCGAGCAAAACGAGTATCATGGCTACGCCATGGCTTATGGTGGCGGCGGCTTCGCCATCAGCATTGCCTTGGCGGCTCAGTTGTCAAGAATATTTGATGGTTGCCTCAGGAGGTATTATATTCTTACGTATTTTGGGTTTATCTATTTTGATATATATGTACACGAGACAAATTAAATGTAGACTTTTGATTTACAAAATAGGTTGAATATATAGTCACTTAATTTGTAGCTTTCTTTTTTTTTGGTAAAAAGAGAAAATATATATCAAATCAACATAATTGAGACATTACATATAACTAGACAAAGCAGTAAACATAAAGACATAACGAAACGAAAAGAAAGCATAAGCAAGGCAACACATTAACAAGATACAACCAAAGAGATGAAAAAAACAAAGCCACTAGGTGGGGGTCTTCCAGGATATCTTCTTTTTCTTCTAGTTGTGACATAAGTGAACCATGAGCATGGATGAGTAAAATCTTAGTAACAAGGATGATGACAAGGTCTTAGTAAGGAGAGTTCAAAAGCTCACCAAAGATGTTGATAAAGGAACTAGTGTTAACAGAGCCCTGAACATACGAAGAAAGAGTCGGCTTAGAGCTAAGGAAGAGAAGAGGTTCAAAGATAAAGAACGGTTGAAGGTTTGAACAGAGGAGAAAGGAATGTTTAAGAAGAGGCCGTTGGAGAAAGGAATTTGAGATGGTAATAGACTGTTGGATGAAGATGGAATGGATTTTTTCTTTAGGAAAAAAATTGTGTATGATGTGGATTAAAGCAAAAAGAGGAAGATGTCTTGTTTGAAGGACCTTGATGTAATAGGAGAAAACATGAAAGGGGAAAGTTTTGTCTTTTCCTATTACAAAAGAAGGATTTTTGTTTTTGGAAAATTAAAAACCTGACTTTGGGGGAAAGTCAGCTTTTTTGTGGAGTTTCTTGGGTTGTGTAAAGTTTCAGGTTTGTTAGGATTGTTTGAATTTTGAAAAGAGTTTTTGGAGGAATAATCATATGAGAATGGTGGGCGAAAAAAATTGAGGAAAGAGAAAAGGTTCTTGCTCAATCCCTATTTTTTGGTTGAAAACGAAGTTCAGATAAGAGGAAATGATATTGATAATGTGATAGATTAAGCTGATTGAGAGATGGAGAACAAGTTTTTGGCAAAATTTACCTAATTTGTGAAAGATACTTGGAAGACTACCATGATATGTAGAGAGGGAGGAAAAGTTAACTCATAAGAAAGTGGTTTGGGAAACTTTGGAAGAGAAGAAGTTGATTAACGAAGAAAAGATCATAAGGATATTTTGGTCATTGAAGAAGGGGCATAAAGAGAGAATAGAAGACCTGTTTGACGAAAAGGGAGATGAGTCCGGCGACGGCAAGTCTTGTAGTTTCCAGATGTTGAAAAGTTGCATTTTCAACATGCTCTCATCAACAAAAAATGTTGGCGAGTGTAGCGGCGGCAAGGCGACCGATAGACCGAGTAGCATCGGTCCTTTTTCCATTAATGAGGTCCATACTGTGAATGTCAAGCCATGACCATTAAGCTTGGAGTATTCAGGGACAAAGGCGAAGACAAAGATGATAGAGAGGGAGAGAAGCGAATTAGAGGCTAAGTTTATAAATTGAGGAGGGAATGGGTAGAAAGCAAGATCTGCAAGTTTCATTTGATATACTGAGAATTCCATTTTCAAGGAAAATGATTAGAAAAAGCTAGAAATAGAGAGATGTGAGGAGAAAAGGAACGTTGGTGGGTTTGGAAAGAAGAAAACAGAGATATTTGAGGAGAAAAAGGTGGGGGCGTTGATGGGTTTAGGGAGATCTGAGGAGAAAGGGGACATTGGTAGGTTTGGAATGAAAGAGGATGATGCTAGAGAGGAGAAAGGTAGAAGAAAGAGTATGATGGAGATGAAAACTGAGATGAAAGTTTTTTACAGAGGAAAATGGTGGACTCTCATCGAAGAATTTTAAGAGAGTAGATTCTTCAATAATATTATTGTGTAGCCGTAGTTTGCTGCTTGATCTCATCATCATTTAGCTTTCTTTGCTAGTACATTTTTAACAAACTTGATTTTGGCCCTACTTGATTTCCATGAGAAAGTTGACTTTTTGGCCCTACTTGATCTCCATGAGAGATGATGAAGCTCAAGAAGGTCTAAGGTGAAATTAGAGTCCCTTTAATACAAAAGTCAATAAGTGATTTTAGAGATGAATATTGGATAGTGAGTGAGTGTGTATCTTAATAAGGTAACAAGAAGGCTTTTAAATAGTATCAAACCAATAACAAAAAATGGTTAATTGGTTATAATTACCGAACATCTTAGAGTCCTTTATCAAGAGATATATCTATAAAATAAGAAATTGATTGACGGAGAGATGTTTATGTGAAGCATCTTCAATGCTTAAATTAGCTACATTTTATGAGAAAAAAAAAAAGTGCTAAAGAAAGAGTGAGAGATCAAATTGTCTGACATGAGTATGTTAAAATGGTCCAACATCTTAGAATTCCCTCAAATCATGCATATTGACAGGATATAGGGAGAGTAGGCAGTCAGTTAAAGAAAGTGCTGAATTGCTGATGGCATGGCTATATCATTTAGTATTTTTGTCTTTCTCGTCTAATCAAATAATTCAAGGACTAAATCATATATATTTCAGGTACTACTATTTCTACGGGTCAGATCAAAGAGTATGGGCTTGCGTGAACGAGCTAGGCGTGTCTCTCACTAAAGAACGTGGGTTCCACCAACTAGACATAAGAGGGGACCCATATGGCATTCTAGCAGCCCACCCCATAACCCCATTGTTATCACTTCACCACTTAGACATGCTCGAGCCCATTTTCCCAAACCTAACCCAAGTCGAGTCCATCGAAAAGCTCATGGGTGCGTACCACGTGGACCCATCAAGAACACTTCAACAATGCTTTTGTTATGACCATAATCGAAAGTGGTCTGTTTCTGTGTCATGGGGTTACACTGTGCAACTCTATGCCACGTTATGGGCCGCCAAGGATTTACAAACGCCGTTTAACACGTTTCGAACGTGGGGGACTTTTAGTAATGGGCCTTTCACGTTTAATACAAGGCCCATGGGCCAAAACCCGTGTGACAGGCCCGTGATATATTTTTTGGACCAGGTTAGGGAAATGGGGAATGGGACGTGGAGTTTGAGTAGTTATAGTAGATATACACAAGCTGATCCAGGAAAGTGTAAGGAACATGGTGTTACTCCTGTTAATGTTACAAGAGTTAGAGTTGCTGCCTTGAAGCTTCATCCTTCATACTGGAAAAATGTGAGTTTGTTTTATATATTTTTGAGTATAGTAACGTTTTAATCTTTAGATTATTATATAAGGGTCGTTATTTTGGTCATTGATTTTTGGTTAAAGAGTCATTTTGGTCTTATATGTATGCCCTAATGTTTATTTTGGTCCATTATGTTTCAAAATGTTCAAATTGGTCCTAAATGTTGACAAAATGTTTTATTTTGGTCCCAAACTATTGAATATGTCTCGTTTCAAGTTCAAAGGTGACGAGTTTAGAGTTACGTATTATTCTCAAATAGTACATTTTCAATTTAGTTAGGGCTATCAGCAAACAAGGTCAAATTGGTCATAAAAGTATACTGCTCGTTTCATGGTCAAACATGCAAAGTTGATCATATATTTCTTGTTTCAAATTTCGATAAGACGAATTCAGAACTGTGAGTTCCTCTTAACAAGTCTTTTAAACTTGAAATGAGAGACGCGAGAAATACGACAAAATTCAATAATTTGGGACCAAAATGAAACATTTTATCAATATTTAGGATCAAAATGAAACATTTAGGAGTAATTTGAACATTTTCAAACATAATGGACCAAAATGAACATTAGAGCACACATTTAGGACCAAAATGACCCTTTGACCTTGATTTTTGTTAGAAATGTTTAGTCACTGAATAACTCCTTGCCTGCCAATTAGTTGTTTTATAAATATCTTGCTACTAAGTAACTCAGTTTCTAAAGGAATTAAATTACAATAGGTCATAGTTTTTTGGAGATTAAATTGATCATTTCAAAAAGTTTAAAGACTAAACTAACAACGTCTATATAATTCAGGGACTAAAATGATAATTTACTCTATTTAAATTTTGAGAAAACTCTTTTTTTTAGTTCTTAAATTTATTCTAAAATTAGGATTTAATCTCTAGATATTAGAAATAACCTTTTGACCCCTCATTTTTTTAAAAAAAGAACTATATAATTTTCACAGATAATATTTTAAAGATTAAATAGTTTACATTTGTTAAAAAAAAAATGAAAGACCCAAAAATGTATTTATAATATACTTTGTCTTATTTGAATCTCGGGATTTGATTTGATGATGTGATAATAATGATGCTGATTTGGGTGTGTTATAAACTGAAGGTGTCACCGAGAAGGCAGTGCTGTCAAATTATGGACAACGGAAACATAAGGAACGGAACATTGAGGGTAAGGATTAGGGGTTGCGGTTCACAAGAAGCAATCACAGCTTATTAATGTCAACACACTGCTTTTTTTAAAGACTGTAGAAAAGGATCACAGAGAATTACTATATTGTAGAGAATTTTAAATCCCCTATTAATTTAGTGAACTAGGGGATGCTTCATGTCAATGCATCGTTTGTTTTTTCTTTCTTGCTTCTCTAACTGTATGGAACCAAGCAAAACACAGACTTCAACTAATTTGATGCACTAAAAGTTATTATTAGACAGGGGAATAAAATATGAAAGGTTTGAACTTTGAAGAAGCATGAAATAATATCTCGTAGGTTCCATTGTACCCGGTGAAATACATATTGTAATTTTGAGTTCTGTACAAAAAGACAATGTTTTCTTCTGAAGATTTGCTGTTAACTTTTCCTGGTAGGAACGTAATGGTACTACACTAGAACTATTAGTATTACATGTAGTAGTATTCTTCATCCAGGAGTATTACAAGCTTCCTCAAGGCAAATACAAGAAAGCAATGAATACTGATTGACTGGAGAAAAAGAACAATACCAACTTGATGTATATTATCGGTTGAGAAAATTACATGGAATCCTTCCTGTATGTACTAGTTTGCAACTAGCAGCTCCAAACCAAAATCAGCAGGCCAATGAGATCCACAATATCTGCAAATTCAGTATAAGAACCCAGAAAACCTTCGATACAAGGTTGAAAATGATCGAGGTAGGAAGATCATGGGTTCAAACAGACAGACAACAAAATTGGTTCTGGTGGACTAAGCTATAATTAACCAATTGTGCCAGAATCCTCGCAGCTTGCCGTGTCATTTAAAGTTGCAGAACTTGTTTCATCAGGTACTGAATCTCCAATTGCTTCACCCGCTTTTTGCTGCATATGCTCAGAATCCTGCTCGGGAAACACCTCAGATTGCAACGACGGGGCAATGTTGTTCACGTGTAGCCATGTCAGTTCCCACAAACTATCGCCGCCTAAGGCACTCCTCTGCACCAGTATGCCCCTTGTCTTCATGACAAGTAAGGTGTTTTTCAGAAGCTCAGGCACTAGCTCTTGAAGCTTCTCGCTTCGTTTCCCCCGAACTTTCACCTTCATATATTTTTCCATTCGGCTCAGTAGACCTAACCATAGTTTGCAGAATGTCGTTAATTGCGATAGGTCTTGGAGTAACTGGAGATATACTTTTGACAAGAGCTTCACAGAAAACGTAAGAGTGCCTTCCATGTTGCGGTAGTCCTTTTGAGACTGTCCTTGTGCAATTTCAAGCAGGTCATCAAGCACAGTGAAGATGACCATATCAAAACACTGTAACCACACACTAAGCGAGAGAAAAATCCCATCAGCTCCAGTCAAGCACCTCTGCAGCGATAGTAAAGCATGATTCCGAACCTCCTCCCTATGGTCTAAACACACTTTCCTTATTCCCTGCACTAGCCTCAACCACATTTCCCCAATGTCCTGATGCAACTTAGACAATTCCTCCTCCTTCATCGCTTCCTTAGCCTCACTAGTCCATTGAACTAAGCAATTGACAGACCCTGACATGAGATCTAGTGCCTGTACAGATCGATCTGCCTGTCCAATTCGAGATTCAGCAAACTGCCTAGCAGCATCCACACAGAGAACGTAATTAGCCGGTAGCAAGTGAGCTCCATCGGACATTATGAACAATAGTGCATCAAACCCAGCCTCGGATGCTTCTAGGTGTCTCGCTGTGATGGAAAGTAGTGACGTAATAGTACGCCAACCCAACTGTGATCTAATATGAGAAGCATTTGCCTTCACAAGGCGACTGACTTCCTGTGTAATCTGCTCACAATATGCATCGGCAACCCGGGCATCGAGCTTCAAGACTAGCTGCAGGGACCTCAAAAGTTCATCGGCAATGCTCTCTTTATAGGGAAGTAACCGCTGGCAAATCTTTAGGAGTCCAAAAACAGCCTTCTCTACCAGAGCACAAGGCATTACAGTCGACTGCACAATATTGGAAATGTGCTCGTACACGCCCTGCCAAAGTATTCCGATTCTATCCCTGTTATTCAGAGTGATCGCAATTAGCAACTCTAGGCAGAACACGGCAGTATCTTCATCCTCGGGTGTACTATTCCCTTTCAAAGGAAATCCTGCAGCCCAAATGAGTGCTCTTGCAAGCTGCAAAAGAGATTCAGCTTGCAAAAATTTACTTTCGGTGAATATGCTATCAATGTGACATTTCTGTATTGTTTGTAGGGTGCGCTGATGAGCAGCTAATTGTTGTTCGGTTGGTTGTGATCTTGGCTCCTCAGTTTCAAGAGACAAAAGCTGACTAAACCTGCCCATCAATCCCGAGGATCTCCTTGGAGTACCAATAGACGGCATATGAGCCGATGATAAAGAATTTGTCATAGGCTTCCCAACCGCATTTTCAGCCGAGAGCTCTGACTCATCAGCTGCATCACTGGCCACACGAGCAGGAAGAAGTCCTAGCTTGTGCAATCTTAAGATGCAATCAAGTATATTTCTCCATCCTGTGCGGATATAATCGCCATACCTATTTGCAATGGTGAAAACCGTTATAGTTGCCATTCTTGCTTTTGTGTCATCTCCAAAGGCTAGGACTGGTTCCTCCACTGACGACGGGTTCAAAAGAGTAGTGAACTTGCAAAGAGACACAACCAGATCATCCAGAACATCTTCAAGATGATGGCAAGCTGAAATCTTAGCAACAGCAAGGAATCCATCCACACAAGTTTGGTATACCTCTTCATGTTCAGCATGATCAAATACCACAGATATAGCAGCAATTGTTGGGCCTGACATTATAGCAAACATGTCATGATCAAGGTAAGCTCTGGAATCAGATACAATAAATGGAGCAGTTTTCTTTGACTTGTGCATGAGATCAATCCACCGACTGGGTGTCATTTCGGGAAATCCAGCACCTTGTTCAGGGGTGGTGCGGATCTCATTCTTACAAATTGAATGGTAAAGCTCTGTCAGGAACTCTCGAGGTAGATCATTGCCACCATTTATATGCCTGTTATTCCGGATAAAATCCTCTTCTGTCATCTTCTTTTTAACCTGTACATTGTGCTGATCTGTATTAAGCATTATGAGTGAATATGACAATAACAGTGCCGCATCCTTGTTAGCTAGGATATGTGGTGACTGCTCATAGTATCTCTCGGAAAAAGCTTCAAGCACCCTCTGTATCTTTTGCGATTCTCCAGGTAATCTAAAAGTCTCCAAAAATAGTCGTAGGGCGGTGTCTAAATTCATATCTTGAAAATCAAATGTTCCAGCGAATTTATGAAGAACCTGAACACAGAATTCATCGTGATTTCCTAGGAAATCACCGACAAGATTCTTATCTAACCCAGCAGTGTACCTGAAAAAGCAAGCAACACTTTGCGGATCAAGTTTGTCTGGCAAAAGATGTGTTCCTTGTAGAAACTCCAGACCTTTCTTAGGATCACGGTTAAAGTGGTCAGCTCCAATCATTAATCTTCTTTTGATGTACTTTCTTCGGCGGACAAAAGGGACCCACTGATTTGGATCACTGTAATTCTCACACTTAACCATCCAGAAGGGTGTATACTCTTCAAGAGTCACTGGTGAGTGTTCAGAACTAACAGACCCATTACTAATCCTTTCAGCCATTCCTTGTATAACAGCAATGAGACCATCCAAAGCAAGAATATGCATGGAAGACAATGGACAGTTTACAGGAAATGCACTTTTCGACAACAAATTAGCAAGGTCTTCAAAGACATTACTGCAAGTAATGTCACAGTCAAAGTTAGCATACATATCTACCATAAATGTTTTTTGCCTGCAGAAGTCAACGAGGGCTTCCATGGCAACCTCTTGCTGCTGGTATGAAGCCCCATATCTGCTTTGTGAAAGCCTCAAAATGACACAGGAGAAAAATGCTTCAAGCTGCAATTTGAGTTCTGTTCGAAGATGATGATACAGGTTGAGAACGATGCTACACACCATTGAAAGTATAAGGGGACTCGTTGATAAACCAAACTGCATCAAATTACGGAACAATTCATCCTGAACTAAGCTTAGCAATGTGGGGTGTTGACCAATGGAAGGCCCTCCCAATTCTATAGCAGCATTAATCAAATTTAAGGCAAAGAGGGGCACATCTTCATCAAATGCTATTGTATTTGATCTAGGACCCATCTCCATGTGTTCAACAACATTCAGCAAAGAACACAAGAAATGAAATACTTCCACCATGCAGGGAACTCCATACGGCTCAGTCATAAGATGCATCTCATATGGCACAGTCTCCTTGCCAGTAGTAGCAACAGTTGTGTTTTCATTGATCGAAGTTGCTGTCACAGCAGTTGCAGCACCATTAGCAGAGTTGGTGGGTAATGGCTGATTATCATACTCAGAACTCATGCTTCCATTCTCCAATTTTTTACTTCCAAAGTCATACTCATTATTTAACCCTCCAATCTGCACAAATAATACATTGCCTCATAAATACATGTAATATCAAAATTCAAATTCTGGCTGCCAAAACTGTTCATTTCAAGCAGGGTGATAGATAGAATTCCTAGAGTTTTTGAAAATTCCAAAAGTTAATGTTAATATCAGTAATTATCCACAAATGGGAACTCCCTTTCCCCAACTATACATACAGAGTCATGGACTGTACAGAACCTTTCTGTTTTACATTTGGTGATGATTCTTTCTAAGGAAGGTCTGTAATGTCCATTTTCAGGTTGTAGTGAAGACATATAATCCCATTATAACATGCTGTTCAAACACTTCATGTATATAGCACCCTAAACTTTGAGGTAGCCAATCAAGGAGGCTTTCTTTAGTATCATTCAACAGATCACAAACAAGAAAAAAAAACTGATAGAACAATAATTAATATGGAAGCAAAGAAAACTCTAATATTCTCTCCATTTTTTCTCCCTCTCAGTTGGCACTAATCATAGGTTGGGAAAATCCAGCTACCTAAGGGAAGAAAGGTAGTGCATTTTTACCTCTTGTTTTAAAGTAGAGCATCCATTTAACAATGCATGGTCTGTGCTGCCAACATCTTGAAGATGTGAGAAAATACACCTAACAAGTTCATGCATTGTGTAGCGTGCTATTCGTTGCAACAACTCACTTTTGGTTCCTGCTTGATGAACTATTCGAAAACAAGTATTCACTAAGGTGCAAACATGTTGATTACTCAGCACTATGGATGCCTTGCTTTTCATACATGCCAGAAGAACTTGTAGTATCTTCATTAAAACCACTTCTTCAGATGTGGGATCAGTCACCTCAAATCTGCAGCTAGTGACAGCATCAACCAACAGGTGCATGGCATCCTCAACATTGACAGTATTTTGGTCAATCACATCCAAAGTTAAGATCTTGTAAACAGATGCCAAAGCAACAATGGTACTTGGTTCACCAGTTTCACCCGATCGAATAACGTCTAGAAAAGGCTGGAGATACAAGGCAGGGTTGATAGCATGCCACTGATGCTGCCATGAAAATATTTGTCTCCTTAAGGTCTTCAAAGATTGAATAAGAGAGTGCTCCAGCTGATCATCACCTGACATATAACGGCCTCCCCATCTTACATTTCTTCGCATGACTGCGAGAACAGCACCAATTTCGGAATTGATCATGCATGCTAAAGTAGTTTTGTTAGGATATGCAGCATCACACTCTTCAGGTTCCTCCTCTATTGCATTGATACCAGCTTGCAGCTTTAAACGACCCATTTGAAAAAAGTTCTTAGGACAGAGCAGTTCTGCTTGAGCTTTAATAACAGAAAGCTGAGACAAACCAAGCTTCTTGGAAAAGCATACTATGAAGTGCAAAGAGACAAATATATATAATGAGATTAGGATTTATAAGCACTAAATAACTTGAAAAATCTCATAGAATTCAAGTGCGCATATATACGTAGGGAGGTGGCACAGCAAGAGTAGGCTATTCTAACTTTCCATACATATATAAAAGTAGATCCAGCTTTTCAACGATCCACTTGGAATTAAGCAAATAGTTTAAAGATAAACAACATATAGATATGTTAAGTAAAAGAATAAAACATCCTCATTGTTCAGTCATCCTTACTATCTTACACATAAACGGCCACCATAATTCACTCTCAAATTAGATCATGTCATCCTAGTTACACTTTCAAATAAGAATCCATAAAGTAGCCCTATAATAGGGCAAAAGAGCTCAATAAAATATTTTAAAAATTCATCCAGGCACAAAAATGACAGAAACCATGAGAGGACACGCCAACAGAATTAGCAAGAAATGGATTCCAAAATAATCTGCCCTTCCTCCTCTAAAGGAAAAAAAGAAAATAGACCACGCACACACACATACATACACACACCAAAAGAACTAAACAAGTTAATTACACAATCCCGGCTTGCATTTTATATAAATTCAACTTCAACCCACGATCATTGTTTGTCATAAACCTCAAAACGCCAGATCTACAATTATGATTCAACCCATACAATTCCGACTCCTTTAACGACAACAAAAACAGTCTTCTTGTTTTTGGTAATTTCATGATATCTTCGACAGAAATGATCCATGTGAAACTGAAATAAATTCGAAATAAAAGGATCCCAAACACGATGCTCTCAAGCTTCGATTCCAAACTAACCAAGTATCATGGAGTTAAAGGAGAGAAAGATAAGCATAAGAAAAACGCAAAACAGAGAAATAATTAAGCACAAACGAAGATGGAGATCACGACACAAGATGTAAAAATAACTTACCACGAATCACGATCCTCTCTGTTTAGCCCATGAATCTGAAGCCTGTGGGGTACATTATGGAGAAATCTTACCTTCCGCTAATTCCTTCCCACCAAATTGAAAACGATGCTGAATAGTGAGGACTGAGGAGAACCGAGAGTCCCTGCTCTTATTGGGACTTTCGTCGACTACCGTTGAAGCTTTTTGTTCAGACCAAAAACAAAGGGAAAAAGGAAAGGTATCATTTTCGTAGTAAATTGCTGAAAGGGAAGTCAACTTGACTGCTTCGTTTACTTTATAACTATTATTATTACACGCTTTTTTTAATAATTAATTCAAAATAAAAATTAAATAAATTATATTTATTACCTAATTTAGATCAATTTTTTTAATTTTGTAACTATTTCATCCCTTTTTAATTATTAATGATTTTCTGTTGTCCATTTAATCTTTGAAATTTTGTCTTAATTAATTTAAATTTAATCTTTATCACATGCGTTTTTAGTGATAAAAAGTTTAAATGGAATAAACACCAGAATCTTCTCGATTTCTTTAAAAATTTACGAAAAAAATTTATATATCACTTACTAATATAAGCTGTCACATTTGTAAGAAGATTTGAACTTTTGTCTTTTTTAAATAAGAGTCCAAACTTTAAACAGCTGTGTTATTCTTTGTTGATATTTTTTTGTGTACATTTAATTATGATAAGAGAATATCTCAATATGAATAGTCTCAAACCCAATATATTATTTAAACAAAATACTTACTATATGGATTAACCTCCGGTGAGTAATGATTTAATTGTTAAAAGAAGATAGTTTTTTGTAATTTAGTTATTGTTAAAGACATTATATTGTCATGCTTGTCGAAGTTTAAACCAAGGTTTAATAATTTAAGCTGTATCATCTGTCAATTAAATGGACTGAACATCTTAATACCCTGGATTGACAATGAGATAAATTCGTTAAGTTTTGTTTTGAATGGTTTACAATCAGCTTCACTCATTCATTTCTATGTCCTGTTAATACAATAATGTATTTTGCTGAAATTAAACATAACCTTAAAAAATTTTCACAAATTTTACAACTTCAACATATCTATTTTGATTGGGCCAAAATAAAAAAGCATGTCTAATTTGATTGATAGAGCTATTTGTTTGGTTCATTTCACTCAGCGGTTGAAAATCTAATTCTAAACTTCTACTTGAATGACATTGTTGACAAAGCAGACTGAATGTGTAAAAGGGGATTAGAAGCATAAAAAGAGAACTTAAAATGTGTAAAAGGGGAATTGTTACGAAAAATCATTGATTTAATGACTGAAATTAATCGAGATGGGACCAGAACAACATATACCTCTACACCCATAATCACAAATTTTGAAAAATCTCAAGAACATCAGTTCTGCATTTAATTCCATCATTGTGATTGAATCCATCTCCAACCAGTCCTCTTAAGTATAGTGACACCAATCTTTATTTTTCAAAAATTATATTTTATCTGTGGAAGACGTTGAACTAACTACAAATTAGTAGAAAAGTCCCTTAACAATAATCGATAAAGAGCACAAATATTATGAATATTGACCTAATAGATAAATGTTTATTATTATTATATATATATATATATATTACGTCACTAATTTTTTTTATGATCGCAAAATCTCATTCATCTATCTATTTTTCGATTTAAGCAGTGCTTAATTGTTATTCAAATCAAGAAAATATCATAACTGAAACAGAATTCTTTCAATGCCTATAAAAATTAGTGTACCGGTCTTTCTAACCAAGAACCAACCATGTATTAATAACATAATCAATTCTTTAAAGAATAATATTATCTGGATTTTATTATATTACAAATACATTTATGATTTCCTACTATTACATATGACTTTAATCTCCTAAAATAATATATAATAAAAAATGAATTAATATTAATAAATCACTTAAATATATTTGAATCCTTGCATTCCACTTGATGATTCTGAATTTCGGATTCTTTTCATCAACCTACTCAGAAATGAAAGAACCACTGTTTTAAAGCCATCTTCTTGATGAGTTCCTTGTATTTGCGAAATGAAATTCATTACCTGTTGACTTTTGTACATGGCTACTTGGCTAGTTCATAATGTAAAAACTTGGACATAAATATAATCAGCCAAACATAGGCATCAAGAGATCTCAGAAATCATTATAGAAACCATAAAGGTTTTAAACTGATCATTGAATGCTATATATTACACCTAGTGTGCAACAGAGCAAAGTAGCTTAGAGAGATTTCCAATAAATTCAAAAGTGATGGTGTAGTATATCCATATCTGGCCTCTGATATTCAATATAACGATATCCGCAAGAAATGGCCAATACTAATTGTTAATTGCACAGCAATGTTTCACGGGTAGGATTTCCAGTTGTTGGGTTCACCCTAATACCAGAAACAGCTTTATTATGAGTTATGAAGCATATTTAGATAGTACAATCTACAGAGAAAGTTGATCTTGTTCTTACCCGTCTGCAACTTTACAGAGGTATTCTCGTTGATCATCTCTTAGTGGCACGTCTGTGAAGTCTGGTCTCATATAACAAGCAAATCTTTGTTATCTTACAGTAGTAAGTATTTACCATAACCATCAAAGCAACTCAATCAAGAGGTACAGTTGAAATCAAATTGATTTGTATTTTATAAAGTCAGTTTCAGATGCAAAAGTATAAAATAATTTATCTTTGAATGAAGAGTTCACTCTTATCTCCTTTTCTTTATGAATATATCTGCAAGTAATGTATCTGCCTCTTAGAATTGTCTTTTAGCTTTCCTGGTAATTTAGAAGCCACAAGAAAGCGACTTGGACAGTGTTACCTTGTAATCATGGAACTGGAAGAATTCTATCCTTTAGTATCATACTACATAATTCATCAACAAAAACTGCTAACAGTGTCATTATGACAGATATGATTCAACTAGGACTTACTAAATAAGTGCATCCTGTGTTTCTTGTCCTCTGCTAGTGAATTTTAATAAGAACTCAAATTATTCACATTAGAATTGATCAGGGTTTGCCCATATAAAAAGGTTTCTCATGAATACTTATAGATTCATGAATTTCAGTCAGTAACGAACATGCTTCCCATTGTTTTCTGTCATCTCTACACGTTCTCTTCCTTCTCAGAGCCCTAACTTCCTAAATCTATGTCGATCAGTGCCCAAGCTTTCAGTTGTACATCAATTACCGTGCCAGGATAAAGTACCTACACTTAAGAATTCACTAATAGCATATAAGTGGCAATCATACATACCAGCGCCTGTAATATTTGATCCCTTAAAAGATGTGTTTCCCGTTGTAAGTGCACCTTCCAAGTTTGCATTGGTCAAATTAACCTGCAGAGAGTGGTTATGCATTTAGTAGACACAGAATACTATGAAAGTGAACAATTTTTTAGCTGACTTAAATAATAAGGTGCTTTTAGCATGAGGTGATCTAAAGCCCTTCCCATCCCACATCTCGATATGCAATTTATCATACTTACAAACTCTAGCTGAATAACTAATTAACTTTCATGTGAATCCACTGTAACTATATTTATAGGATGTCATTTTCATCAACACTGCATATTATAAATGACCACCATGATAAAGGAAAAGACAACAGTGAATTGGACGGTTGAATATAGGGCATTATGCAGTAATCATCAAGTAACAATATCACGTAGTTTTATACTTTGTCCACCACCATAATGCAAGTATGAGTTTAGTTTACTATACAGTGTACAGCAACGAAAACAACTTTTGCATAATCAGATTAATGAACTGACCCAAACAGTAGCACAGTGGAGTAAGGGCAGCAACAACAGAGAACAAAAAATTATCTTAAGTCTTTATACTACGTATTCTAAGATTATAGATTTATAGTCCATTATATCCTAAGACAATGCATATTTAGTCCTTCTCACATGAATAAATCAATTAAATGTAAAAGTAATATTAACACAGCAAGAGTTACCTTCGTCACATTTGCCAAGGAAAAGTCTGCACCTCTTAGATCAGCATCTGAAAGATCAGCACCTACAACAGGAGGGTGCAGCATAAATTTCTTCTATTAATTGCATGTACATGTAATTTGCAGAAACAGCTAAGCCTGAAGGAACACTAATCTTGAAATTGTGCAGCAGTGGAAAGTTCCTCAGTGGGTTAATTTACATTTTTTCCATTTTATATTATCTTATAAGTTTATCTTTTGAAAGGAATTTGAATAGCAAGTATTTCAAATATCTCTTCAAGACACTCAAAATCTCTAACTTCTATTTGGGTATTTCAGACACTATGAACATTTCAGTTATTTCAAATATTGGATATTTCGGAAGAGGCTATTAGAAATGTAATATTTTTTCAAATTCAGAATCAGGTCAAAAAAATTGAAAGTTTGCCGATTCATTGTCATCCCTACAACAAAATCATGGTCAAATAGCATGATAATTGTAGTTAAAACACAAAAATATCATATTAAAACACCATAGAGAAAATCCAACTTTTGTCATGTATTCTAATTCTACTGTAATTGATACGATGAATGATATTAGTAAGCCATAATTAGTTCATCATCTGTTTCAAAACCATACCTGTTAAATCAGCATCAAAGAAGCTAGCACCTAACAGTTTTGCACCTTTAAAATTAGCTTGTCGTAATATTGACTGTAAAGATAACCAGTCACTCGTTAGCCTTCTACCAAAATGCTATATAGTATATACATTACTATCAGATTGAATCCATTAGTTTTTTTTTTTTTTCTTTTTCTTGTAAGAAAAACAACACCGTTTTGAAATCTTGCTTAATCAGAGTCTTCCCACTAAAATCCTTTCCAGTGAGATCTTGTCCTCGTGTAACTTCCTGCCCGTACGGTCCTCCACCCTGTTTTTCGCTCAACTCATTATTACCAAAACAACAACTCCTAAAACAGTGAATTGCAAAACCAACTGAAATTAAACCACAAAATCAAGTTGACTAGTAACTGCTAAAATGTTTCAATTAACATTTGCATGACTAATTCAACAAAAATCAACGGATAAAAAAGTGCATCACAACATAATCAAGCTCCGAGACATAAATGAAATCAATAATTACCTTGAAGGCGAGTGCGGGATTAACGAAGAAGAAGGAAGCAGAGAGAAGAGCCACGAAGGTTGCGCTAGACACAGATTCGGCCAATGAAATCGCAAGATTTTGTGAGGGTTCGTGATGTCGGTGGGATTTAACTTGAAGCGCCTGTCAATGGAATTCAGATCACGAAAATGGAGCATTGTTGAGATTGAAAAGAGAAGAAAGATAGGGGTGCGTAGATTACCAACCAGAGGCGTAGGATAGCGGGGAATGGCGGGAATTGAAGAAGAGAGATGAAATTTTGGGGGGAAATTGGAACACAAGGAGACGTTTAGAAGAGCCATTTCTCACAAATGGAAATACCAAGTCGTGACAGCTATCGTCGATAGTCGATACCATGTGGATTGTGGATAATGTCATTGCTTCGCAACCCAGGATAAATAATATTGCGCAGGATTTTTTTTTAATTTCATTATTGTATAATTTGATTATGAAAATAATTATTTTAAATAAAAATAATCTATAATTAATAAAATATAGGGTAAATTTCACTTTAGTACCCTGTTCTATGGACCAATTCCACTTTGGTACCCTGTTCTTTCAAAAGTGACACTTTGGTATCCTATTTTTTCAAAAATATCATTTTGGTACCTTGTTCTTTCAAAAGTGACATTTTGGTACTCTGTTCTTTGGATCAAGTGACACTTTGATACCCTGTTTTTTCACTATTTTTTACTCTATTCTATCTTTTTTAAGGTACCAAAGTGTCACTTGGTCTAAAGAACAGAGTACCAAAATGTCACTTCTGAAAGAACAGGGTACCAAAATGACATTTTTGAAAGAACAGGGTACCAAAGTGTCACTTTTGAAAGAATAGGGTACCAAAGTGGAATTGGTCTATAAAACAGGGTACCAAAGTGGAATTCACCCTAAAATATAACTATAAAAATTTATATAATAATAAAAAAATAGTATTATTTAGTATTGTTTGTGACTTTTTTTTTAAATAATAATAACTATTTTGTGTTTGTCGGTAAAAAAATAATAATTAGTTCAAAACTGTTTTGTGTGTTTTGGTCGTAAAAAAAAAAAAGTTGAAGCGTTTATTTACTTATTTTGGTACTCTGTATTATTATGTACTCTTATTTCATTTAATTAATATTAATATTATTATGTACTCTTATTTCATTTAATAAATTAATAACAAATTTTACATGACTAATAATATATAATATAAAATTGTTTTAAAAAATATAAATTCTAACTTAAATTGTTAATTATGTAGGACCAATTTAAAAAATTATAAAAAAAACATAAGACCAATCTAAAATAAATAAAACATAAGGGATGAATTTGAAATCCACCCCATACATAAAGAACCAAATTGAAATTTTGGTTGATATTTAAAAATAAAACATTTGATTGTGAGAATAAAAAATTGATTATATAACTATAAATAATAATTTCAAAACCTTAATAAATATTTTACTCTTTTAAATAAATAATTCATTACAATTTGAGTATGTTATTATTCTACTCGAAAATATGTTATTGAAGAGGTGAACTAGTGTTGCTTATTGTGATGTGTATAAGTATAAATAAACTTGGATGGCTAAGTGCTATTGCTTGCTAATTAATGAGACTCGGAAAGACCAGAAAGAGAGAGAACTTGGATGGCTAAGTGCTATTGCTTGCTAATTAATGAGACTCGGAAAGACCAGAAAGAGAGAGAGAGAGAGAGAGAGAGAGAGAATGCAAGTGAAAGGAAATGAAATGGAAGCTCTATTTGTGTGAGGCTTTGGCTACTTTTCGTCGTCTCGTCTTTCAAATCAACGCTATTAAATTTGAATTGGCTTGCTAGCTTTTCTTGTGCTTTGTAGTGTACTCTGTATGTGGACTGGAAGTCTGTATTATAGATGGTGTGATTAATTAGATGATTCCACGTGTCGCCTCATGGCTTCACGTATTGACTATTATTGTCTGTCGTCTTATATACTGTACTCTATATGATTACATTTACTGTATCCTCAATTATGTATGTTTAAGTATATGCCTCACTCCTCAATTATGTATGTATGTGGCAGGAGGCCTTTATGGTAATTTGACCTCCCAATCCTCTCTCTCTCTATCTCTCGCTACACAGCACACAGCAACTGAGCAAGTGCAAGTATAAGTGTGGAAGGAACAAGAGCAGCACTGCTTGAAGGGGAGGCCACCAAAACAAATCATATATCGACCGTACATTCATTTTATTCCTCAGCCGCTCCGATTCCCTCATTCATATATATATTTATATTCATTGATATACTTCTGTTCTGCCGTACTAATCTCACGCTCTTTTACAGGAGCATATATATATATATGTAGTAGCGGCGACAATTACAAATAACAACCGAAAAAGCCTTCACTATAGTACTGATATTCGCACAGATCTTCACTTTCCAACTTCCTAATTCCTTCCTTCTACCTTGTACTCATACTCCTTACCTTAATCAATCAGGTGAATGCCACAAATACATCTCTATCTGGTTAGGGTTTTCTATTTCATTCAGTGAAGACTCAGGAGACATGAGAAGGGCTTCGGTTTCTCCATTTTTATTATTATTATTATTATTATTATATTTCGCTGCATCTATTCCACTTTCCGATTCCATTCCACAGATCTGAATCATCTACCAAACTAACTTCTACATCCGTAACCGTAAGTACTTCTTATCTATTTTTTATTTGTTGGATTTCCTCATTATTCAACTCAAAACAACTTCGTATATATGTAATTAAAGAATCTTCATCCAAAAAGACAAAAAGCAGTACTGATGAAATGGGAACAAATTAATGAATTAATTAATTAAGCCTTTTTCTTATATCATTATCTGGTTCAATTTCTAGGTTTCATTTTTAAGAAAAAATGGCGAATCGGTGGTGGGCTGGGAATGTATCATCCACGAGACCCACCGAGGAGAACAACGCCGCCGCCGCCGCCGCTGACGACGACGACACGGCGGAGCCGGGAAGCAGCAGTCACCGCCGTCCCCGTGGCCGGCCACCAGGCTCCAAGAACAAGTCAAAGCCGCCTGTCATGGTAACTAAGGAAAGCCCCAACGCCCTCCACAGCCACGTCCTCGAAATCTCCGGCGGCAGCGACATCGCCGAGAGCCTCGCCGCCTTTGCCATCCGTCGGTGCCGGGGCATGTCGGTGCTCAGCGGGAGCGGCATTGTTACCGAGGTCACACTCCGGCAGCCGGCTGCGCCGGGTGGGGTTGTCACACTCCACGGGAGGTTTGAGATTTTGTCGCTCTCCGGTGCATTCCTGCCGGCCCCATCGCCGCCCGGGGTGACCGGGCTGACGGTGTACTTGGCCGGGGGGCAAGGGCAGGTGGTCGGAGGAACGGTGGCAGGGCCGCTAGTGGCGTCCGGGCCAGTGGTGGTGGTTGCAGCCACGTTTGGGAATGCTATCTATGAGAGGTTGCCACTAATTGAGGATGATAATAATAATAATCATGAAGAAGTTGAAATGCAGAATAATAATAATAATAATAATAATAATAATAATCAGCAACAACAATCAGGAAATTCTGGGAATTCTAATTCAGGATCGTCTCAAGGTTTGGGTGAACAAGTTTCAATAATGCCATCAGTGTATACTAGTAATTTTCCTCCAAATATCAATGGTCATCAGATGCCTCATCATGATGTGTTTTGGGGGCCTCCACATCATCAATAGGTAGTAATTATTTAATTTTCATTTGAATTAATCATCATATACAAATCAGAGTGATGATATATGATGATGAGGATTGTCTATATATGATCTTTAGTTGATCTTACTGATCAATTTTAGTATACTTGTGTGCAGTATATATGTGCCTTTCTGGTGGTTATTCTCTAGCTAGTAAGCAAATAGGTAGCTAGCAACCATAAAAGGTTAGCAATTTTTGCTCTTATTTTTTGTTTGTTTATTAATTAGAATTTAATTTGCTTGTTTTGGTTTTAGAATTTATCCTTCAAGTTTTCATTTGTTCAGAAACTTGCACTTGTTTTGTGTCTGATCTTCTATATATCTCTAGCTAATCTACTTCTGTGTGTAATAATATGGTACAGAATTAAGATTGGAGCTATATATATATGTGCTGGCCGGGATTTATATGGTAAGCACGCATGCATATATACTCGATCAAATGTTGGAAAATAATACTATAGTTTTTTTCTGTCTGTTTTTGCTTTTGTTAATTAATTAATTAGTTCATGTGAAAAAAAAATAGTAGAGTTGCTATGTTATAATGGTATATACTATATAGTGAACTCTAGTTATAGCTGATCATCCATCTTACATGTATACAATTGAAGCTCTGAGAGGCATTGATGTGTGTATAATCAAGCTGTATGTTGCTTTATGATTTAGGAAGCTTGAGAAATTTCTATATATGTAGGCTTAATTTGTTGCTTTTGGTTTGGTATAAAGCGGACTTGTCCGATCCATTGCACCTAGCTAAAATCATATTGTACACATTCTAGGTGGAAGATGGGAGTGTTCTTAAGATTTTCAGTTTTTAGTTTTCTTTGTTCAATATCGCTGTAATTATAGCTTACGGACACGTTTATTTTGGACTGAATATATAGTGAATCCTATATATGTATCAAGTGTTATATAAATATATCTAATATTATATGGTTCCACCCCTTTCTAGTCGTCCACATTTTAAAACTATAGTACAAAATTAATAATGAGAGGAAAATTATTATTTGATCTCTTCTTTTTTACTGAGTTAATGATTTAGTCCCTAACGGGCACGCAAAGCCTCTAGTATGAGTATATGACTTTGCATTGTATCATTCGCAAGCTTTAGAACCTATATATTCAAAATGCATGACATCTTATTATTCATGAATTTCTTAATGTGAGAAAAATAGTTTGTGAATGTGAATTATATACTCATGAAGCAAAGCACACTATAGAGTGAGCAGAAGTTGATAAATGAATTTTATGATTTTATCCAAGTTCTTTAATGAACTGAGCACATAACACATGTTATATATATATATATATATATGTAGAAGATTTTTTTTTTCCGTGTAACACGTATTGCTTTCTGAGTTGTAAAATTTATCTTTGTACATACTTTTAAAAAAAAAAAACCCACTTAACTTTCAATAAATTATGATGAAGCTGGGAAGTTGTTAGAAATATATATATATATCATCCGTGACTGAGATATATCTGAAGACTACTTGAATGAATCTCCCACTTCCATATTATTTGGTTTCTCTTGAATTTTGAGAGTTCTTAGTACCATCGTACGTTGTCCTTTTGACATTGCTGCATGCAAAATTGCAAATGCGTATACAATTTTATGTACTTTTAGCTCTTGCTTTTTTTTTTTTATAGGGCTCTTTCCAACCACGATTTTTTTTTTTAATGAAAAACCATGATTTTTAATTTCATGGTACATATATACCTATTGTCTTCAGGATAATCTTTGTGCCCGTGAAAAAGTAGAGAATTAGTGATACAGTGCCTTGTAGTGCTGGTTGTCTGATTGAACACTCTAGTGTTTTGTATAATTAATTAATTATATAATAACAAAAATAGGGCTCTTTCCAACCACGATTTTTTTTTTATGAAAAACCATGATTTTTAATTTCATGGTACATATATACCTATTGTCTTCAGGATAATCTTTGTGCCCGTGAAAAAGTAGAGAATTAGTGATACAGTGCCTTGTAGTGCTGGTTGTCTGATTGAACACTCTAGTGTTTTGTATAATTAATTAATTATATAATAACAAAAATAGGGCTCTTTCCAACCACGATTTTTTTTTTATGAAAAACCATGATTTTTAATTTCATGGTACATATATACCTATTGTCTTCAGGATAATCTTTGTGCCCGTGAAAAAGTAGAGAATTAGTGATACAGTGCCTTGTAGTGCTGGTTGTCTGATTGAACACTCTAGTGTTTTGTATAATTAATTAATTATATAATAACAAAAATAATAAATATTTTTATATATAAACTAGAGTATGGAGTATATATGGACCGTGGGAACAAACACAAAGTATATTATTACTGTTTATTAATTTGAACACTCCAATGCTTTGTATGTTAGTTTATATTATATTCAATCTGGTATAAGTGAGAGCATATATATAGTAAAATATGCAGATTTTACATAATGGAATTATCTTATGAAATCTTGTGTGATGGGGTTACTTATTTGTGATTCTGGTTAAGTAGGAAATATTTGTTTATATATAGGGTACTGAAGAAAACCATGGGTTTTTGTACGTAGTTGTACGTTTTAGGCATTCTAATAAATGTAATTCTCCTCATTCATATACAAATGCATAACCTCAACACTCATCAACTTTCATGTAATTAATATTTTTTTTATACAACCTTTTCATGTAATATACTAACATGGTACCTGTACTTTAAAATTTAGGGTCTGTTTGATTCTCTTTCTTATAAAAACAATTTTTTAAAATTATTTTGGGAATTTAGAGCATTATTTTTCCATATTTTTTTGTTTTTTAGATTTTAAAAAATATTTAATGTTTTAAATTTTAATATTAAAAAAAATATCGTCAAACATGTTTTTCCAATACTTTTCTATTATTTTTTAAAATAAAAAACTATTTTTAGATGAGAGAATCAAACAAACCCTAAGGCTCCGTTTGGTATACCAACAAAGACTTTTACATTGTAAAAGGGCACAAAGTCCAAGATTTTCATGTGTTTGGTATGGTAATTTGAGCTATGTAAAGTGGATCACAATGTAAAGGGCTTTACATTACATAGACCATTTTTCTTTACTTCACATTTCTGATGTAATCCAAATCTACCTAGAGAATTATGGTAGAATTCCTAATTTGCCCCTCTCACTCCTATCCCATCTCCTCCCCCAAATGGTGAACGGCGGCGGCGGCGGCGGTGCACGGCGGCTCCGACCACCGTGCACGGCGGCTCCGACCACCGTACACGGCGGCTCCGACCACCGTGCACGGCGGCGCCGACCACCGTGGACGGCGGTGGTCTGGTGGTGGTTGTGGGAAGGGCATTTTTGTCATTTTTTTCTATATCTATTTTACTTTCCCTCCCTTACCTTTTTATACCAAACACTTTCAATTTTTACCTACTTTACATTCCCTCAACTACTTTTCCTTTCCCTCACAATTTTTTCCTTGTAAAACCCTTTCCTTTACATACATCCAAACTTACCAAACGGAGCCTAAGTCTCTCTCCCGACAAGTTAAATTGAAAGGGTTAGGTTGTGCTATAAAAAGTGGGAGTGGATCCTCTAACCATGCTGTCTCTGGTGTTCAATATATCAAAACCGTCCATCAGATTTAGTTGTGCATCTTATGCCATGTGTCCATACTATTTTCTTGTGGGTTTCACCTAATTGTTTTCACTCTTACTTCATCTGGGTGCTTCCAGATTCTGATTCATGTTCCTATTTTACTTGTTTTCTATACATATACACAGATTTATGTTCCAATTTAATTTAAGATTTATGGTTGTTGTGCCTACATTCTCGCTGCCATAGTTCATCGTAATCGCCGTTCGTCGTCATCGCCGCCGACCCCATGGTAGTAAGAACTAGCAGGTTGACCTTTGTGCCAATTTACTACTGTAAGAAATAAGTGAAGGGATTAATTGAAAGAAGCAAGTTTGTTGCCAAATATTCAAGTTGTGTATCTTAAAGCTTAAAGAATTGCATAGTTTGAGTACTACTTGTTAACCCATTGGCGAGGGTGATGAACTATGGCAGTGATTAAAGTGGACAATCATGAACCGATAAGTAAAGTTGAATTTGAAGAAGAGCCTGGGAAAAATGTTGAAGTTGAATGAAAGGTTGAAAACGCAGGGTTTTTTTTTTTTTTTTTGGCCTGAAGAAAACGCAGGGTTGAAAGGGAAAAGAATTGGGTGAAACAAAGAAGGAAAGTAGTATGGACACATGGCATAACAAGAGCCACTAGATCTAATGGACCGTTTAGATATGTTGACCAGCATAGACATGATTAAAGTATGATAGAGGATCTATTTCCATCAAAAGTTATAACTTTTGTTATCTAGTTTGTAGTCGTTGGATCTATGTTTTTCTATTGAGATTTGTGCAATAAAAAAATTTTATTGCACAAATCTCAATATAAAAAAAGTAAATCTAACGAGTACAAACTAGATAACAAAAACTATGTAACTTTTTATAGATTTTCTCTTAAAAATACTGTACACAAAGCTATTGTTTTTGTCCTCTCTACCTTATCACACAATTTTCAACGAAAATTGTTAAAAAATTAAATATAAAAAACGGAAAACGCAAGAAAGATGAGTGAGAAATAAACAAAAATGAGTAGCTCAAATAAACAAAAGATGAGTAGCTGTGTCTATGCTTTGTTTTATAACATTGTCCTTCTAATAAAAATTATGTAATTTTTTATGGTGCAAGTTCAATCTTCATGCTCTACCTGGCTTCTTTCTCCAATATTGTGTATTTCTAATTAAGAGCTTTATCTTTCTCAAAACTACACAAAAGGAAAAATTGTGTGGAAATGATCAGAGTTTCATGGAGTAGTTGAATATATAGAGCCGACAAATTTTTACACTTAATAAATGAACAAGATAATAATTATTAAGCTTGGAATATTGAAACTACTATATTTAATTTAAGGGTCCTTCTAACATGTGCCCTTAGGGTACATGTTAAGGTTTCTTTTGATTGGTCAAGTGATTTTTCAAACATTAAAAATTATCTTTTAAATCAATTTTTGTAGATTTCAAGATATGAGATGCTCTACTAATCAATCAGAAGAAACCTTAAGATGTGCCTTAGTGGCACATATTAGATAAATCCTTAATTTAATTATTGTTTAACCTGAATTTCAATATATATGTACCTTGCCCGGTTCTTACTTCTTACTTGGAGTGCCGTTAGTACAACGATTAATTTATTTTGCAAATAACCTTATCATCAGCTATCAAATTTTTTTTTCAAATTATCTCTTTCAATACGTTTTAGCTGCAAATATCCCTCTTGATCTTTAAAATTTTACCAAACAACCCATTAAAATTTCACTTTTTTTTAAAAAGAAAATTTTAACATATTGGAATTTTGGGGACTTTTTAGTATATAGGCAATAAATTCAAAAAATAATTAAATATGTATACATAGAAATATTAAGTGAAAATTGTTTAAAATTAGAGTTAAATAAAATATCAGTAAAGCTCAATGTGTTACCGTTATTTGCTAAATTTTGTAGTGTAAGAGTATTTAGGACTAGACAATTATTGTATTTTTTTTGGGTGGAAAGACCATTATTGTTTTTTTGGTTTCTTCAGGTATCCCCCAGCCCGACAGGCCAATGACTAATCTTCCGCGGATCGGTGCTCCATTTAAGGGTCTGCCGCTGGCTAATTGGTTGTTGCATACACAAGGCGGGATTCGAACCCCCAACTTTACTTAAGCGACCTAATGAACTCAACTACTAGGTTAACCAAGTTTGGTTGAAAGACCATTATTGTTATATGATGATATTTGATATGTTTGATAGATTCAGAGAGTTAATTATTTGTAACTAGTCCCTAGACTATAGTTGAAACTTGAAAGGGATTATTTGTCAAGCTTAGAATAGGGTTATTTACAATTAGGCCATATATATGGGCCCATAGCTGAAGAAAGTGTTTGTATTTTTTCCTAAAATTACTCTCGTATTAATACATATGTTTCTTATGTTTTTAAGATTATTGCTAAAATTATTTAGTTTCATTATTTGGTTAATTGAAATATTTTTGGAAATATTATGTAATATTTGTAGTATTATTTCATTTATATATTTGGTTCAATCGCAATATTTTCATGAATCAAATTAAAAGGCCACAGTTCATAAAATACCCTTGATCTTATTTATCATCAATTTTATTTATTTGGGTAAATTACACTTTGGTATCCTGTGGTTTGACCCTATTTTACTTTGGTACCCTGTGATTTGAAACCTGACCAATAAAATAACCAAAATATAAGTCCTCCTTAAATTATTTATAAATTTTTATTTTTATATTCAAATTTTGTTTATTATTAATTTTATTTTTAAAATTTTATATTTTAATTGATTTTATTTTTATTTTATTTAATGTAAAAATAAACAATTTTACACTATATAATATAAAATTAATAATTAAAAAATTTAAATTTTAACTAAAATTATAAAATATGATGAATTCTATTATTAATCTATTAGATGAATATAGGTAAAGAAAAAAATGATTGATATACAACTTTAAAAATAAAATTGATAAAACGATATGAATACAAATTGGAGATTTGGTTAAAAAAGAAAAATATAAATTGAAAATGAAATTTAAAATTAATGTAAGGTATGAAGGCTTAACACTAACATGGATACCAGACACAACACATATAGACACATCGACATGTTAAATTCTTAAATTACATAATACAACACGATATATACTTATATATACATATATAATTAAGAATTCGTAAATTTTGATGAAAACTTTAAAAATTACAATATTTATTCATAAAATATGTCATATGTGTAATTATTTTTTATTATTTATTATATTTAAAGTCATAAAAAAATTAATTTTATATTTTAAAATTTATAAAAATGTATTGTATCAATGTCAGACACCAACACATATTCAACTCAATAACACATTTTCAAAATAAAATATTGATTGATGCCTCATACACTAGGAAGCATGGACACTGACACGGACACGGGACACGACACGGACACGGACACAGCGACACGCTAAACTCTTAAAATTACGCGACACGACACGTCATATATTTATATATATAAATAATTAAATATTCATAATTTTTAATGAAAAATTTAAAAATTACAAGTTTTATTGATAATATATGTCATATGTATTATTATTTTCTCTTATATGTCATGTTAAAGTCACAAAAGATTAATTTATATTTTAAAATTTATGAATATGTGTCGTGTCGGTGTCGTACGGGTGTCGGACACTGANAGATTTTTTTAAAAAAAGTATATAATATATAAACTACAACAATTTTTTATTTGATACAACAATTATAGAAAAAATTAGATTAGAATTGCAAAAACACAAAGTAAACAAAAAATCGAAAAGAAAATGTCAGGGCATATAGTATGGAATTTAGAAGCTTGCACAAAAACAAAATTATCATCATACTTTAATTATAGTATTCTTTTATTAATTTTTAACTTTTTTATCTGTTACCATCTTATTCCTTTTTGTTTTATAAAGCGGAGAAAGAAAGTATTGTTAAAAAAAAATGGAGAAATTTTGTCAAAACCCTTGTCGAAACCCTCTCTCAGATTATTGGCTGCCGAAAAGAAAACCCATCTTTCAGATTCTGTTCATAGTGTAGTGTAATCGTGACTTCTTGACAATTGACCGCTGTACAACTCTCTAACCTTCGGCTTTGGGTATGCATCGATTGTCATCATAAATCCCTTTCTGTATCTATATTATCTTCTGATTTTAATTGAGTTCTGAAACTTTTAATATATGCGTGTGTTTTTATATGAACTAGTAGGAAGCACGTGCGTTGCACATGTGTAATATATTTAATTTTACTTTTAAAAATAATATATTATTGATTACTAAAAAAATTATATAATAAATAATGTTAATAAAGAATGATTTAACCCTACATTTTAATCTTTTACCAATAGATTAAAATGTAGGGTTGAGGTTTAAGGACAATAGAAAACAACATGAAAGTTGGACAGTAGAGGATCCACAGCTAACCTCATTTAATATTTTTACCATTTCAATTGTTTTACTCTTTATATTAATATTTCGAATATAGCAATATAGTCTATCTATCATCAATCTAAGGGAAGTAGTTCCTCTATAATGGACTAATTATGTATTACTTTTTCAAAAAACATCCAAACAAAACATTTTTAAAATTTTGTCCCTTCAAGTCCATTTTAGATGTTCACGGATAGGGT
>QANZ01038014.1:46588-64002 GCA_003254925.1 Chamaecrista fasciculata
TCAATTCCCCCTCTTTTCATCATCTTCATTCATTTTAGTCCCAAATCCTCAAAATAAAATTTTAAAGTGTCCCAAAACTCTTCCAAACATTCCTATTTAGTCCTTAAAAATATTAAAAACCCTAAACCCCTAAAACTTGATTTTTTTAATCTTCATCTTCATCCAATTTAATCTTTAAAAATATTAAAAACCCTAAAACTCTAAACCCCAAACCTTAATCCCTAAAATATAAATCCCTAAATCCTCTAAAACTTAATTTTTTTAATCTTCATCTTCATCCAAAACTCTTCCAAACATTCTAATTTAGTCCTTAAAAATATTAAAGCCCAAAATCCCAAAACTCCAAACCCCAAACTTCAAACACAAAATCCCTAAACTCTAAAACTTATTTTTTTTCTTTAATCTTCATCTTCATCGTCTCTTCTCATACTGAATTTTTTTGTTTCTAATCTTCATATTTTCAGATTAAATTTTTTGTTTGTAATTTTCATCTTCATCTTCATCATTATCATCATCCATCTATGGCCAAAACATTATCATCGTCATCTTCATCCCAACATCATCATCAAATTCCCAATTTCAATTTCAATTATAAGGAATTGCACAATTTCGATTTCAATTTCAAATCCATCATCAAGATCATCATCATGCATCGACAGTCTGGCTCACCATCCTCCAAGCTTCACGGCCATGGCGGACCCAAGGAAGAGACGGTCGCCGCCGATGAGACGAAGCGTAGAGACTCCGTTGACGAAGACGAAGACAACGCCAGCAAGAGTCGTCAAACATCATCACCTCCTTGGGATGCCGATGACGAAAACGAAGAAGAAATGTGAAATGGGAAATCGTCAGCAAGAGTCTTCAAACATCATCTTTTTACTTCCTCAGATCTGAAATCGGAAGATGATGATGAAGATGATTGATTTGGAGAGAGAGGATGCAGTTTGATTTGGAGAAGCAAAGGATGCAGTTTGATGACAGATGATGATGGGTCGTGATGGAGAGAAGCAAGTGAGGAGGTAGATGTAGTTGATGGAGATGATTTTGGATTAAATTTGAGGCAAAAGACCCTTTCGTGCCCCTAACGTTTGCGGTGATTTTCAGTTATGCCTCTAACGTTTCATTTGTGTCAGTTGTGCCCCCAATGTGAACTGAGTTTCAATTGTGCCCCCAAGGTGAATAAAGTTTAGAGTTTTAGGTTTTTGAACCCTACTCTTGTGCACCCGAAGGTGAAGAAAGAAAGCTAGGGAAATTTAGGGTTTTTGACTGGTATAAGGCTTATGAAGATGAAGATGTCAAAAAAATTTTAGGGTAGTAATTTTTTGGTTTTGAAAATGTAAATCCACGTAAGAAATGTCATGATGGATAAAAAAGAAATCAAGGATGTTTTATTTATCCAGTTATCTTGCCACATATTTATTTCAGAACAAAAAATTGACACACAAGTAAAAAAAATTAACACATCAGCATTGAGTCAAAGTTGGGGACATAATTGAAACTAACGTTTCACATTGGGAGCACAACTGACACAAATGAAAAGTTAGGGGCATAATTAAAAATGACCGCAAATGTTAGGGGCACAAAAGGGTCTTTTGCCTATAAATTATTTAAAAATAAAAAAGGGTAAATTACACTTTGGTACCCTATGGTTTGACCCTATTTCACTTTGATACCCTGTGGTTTGAAACCTGACACTTTGGTATCCTATGGTATTCTCCATTAACACTTTGGTATCCTTTGGAGCTATTTTGTAATTTTAACCATAACAAATGTTGTAAAAATTACATATCGACCCCCATTTTTTTTTAAACTTTTCATTTTAGTCCCTAGATAATATGTATCCAGGGACCTATTTGTAATTTTTTAAAAAAGTTTTGGGGTCAATATGTACTTTTTGAAAAATTTGTTATGGTTAAAATTACATAATAGCTCCAAAGGGTACCAAAGTGTTAATGGAGAATACCACAGGGTACCAAAGTGTCAGGTTTCAAACCACAGGGTACCAAAGTGAAATAGGGTCAAACCACATGGTACCAAGTGTAATTTACACAAAAAAAAAACACTAACCTCTTGCCAAGCCCCAACCCTAAACCTCTGTCGATAAAGGCAGAGAAGGCGCAAGTGAGAGGGGAGGAGCAACGGGCGAGAGTCGGAAAACGCCTGTTAGTCAGAATATTTATCCCAACAACGCCGCTTGTCGTCGTCGCTAATCTCTTCGTCTCTGCTTCTTTCAGGTTTTGCTTCCTTCTTTTAAAATTTTCGTGAATTCGTCTGCATTTTGTGATGTTCATCTTTCTTCGCACATCCTAACTGCAATCTCATATATAGTTATAAATAAAATTAACTTAATGGTTGTATCATCTTGTGATTGGAATGAAGACATTGACATCTTGCTGCCCGTTTCCACAAATCTCTTTTATTAAGTACTGTAATTGAAGTAATCACATATCGGCAGATGAATTTTGATGAAGTGATCTATTTCATCGGTGATGATTGTGAATAGGGTCAGCCCTACTTGGAGTCATTTTTTGTTTTGTTGGAACTTAAAGGTTACTAAAGATTGAGACGATGTAACTTTTCCTTATGGGTGCCAAATGTTATGACTTGAGTTTTAGAGCAATTAAAGAGAAAGAGGCAATGATTTTCCAAGGGGTTTGAGTTGCCCAAGTGGCTATGTTGTCAATTTTGTCCTTTTTTAGTCCTTTTCAACTACAGATATTTGTTGTAGAAATAGAAAGATCACAAGGGCAATTTCAGAAAACAAATTTGTAAACAACTTGCTCTTTTAAAGTAGAAAAGATATAAAGTTTTTATTTGTCCGTGGTTGCGCATGTTCCAGAATGCTAGAGTGGTGTTCTTGACGTGGTCAGTTAGTTTTTGAGAGTTCTTTTTCTTTCATTAGTTGTTGATTAATCCCTTATCCCCTTCAATAATGGACGGATTACTCAACAGTGGAAAAGTTAAAATGAGGTTCAAGTTTTGAAGGATTTTTATTCTCTATAGGCAAGTTCCACTGCTGTCTTGTTATTCATGGAGCTCATTTGTATGATTTCCGTTTCTTCAAGTGGAAAGTTAAAATAATGTAAAAAATGATGTTACAATCTTGTTTCAACTAAGTAATTTGACCAAAAAGTACCTTATAGGCGTCTTTGGGAGAGAAACATGTTGCCTTGTTTCTTTTTTAAAATGATCGGTGAGCCAGTACAGAAAAAGCTGGCATGATAAGAATGCTATTTTTTCAGAAAGTAGCATATGTTTTTGTTAGAAAAATTGAAACCATACTCCAAAGAAACGTGTGTGATCACTTTAGTTAACATTAGCATCGCCTGTCATTCATGAGTGCTTTCTTTTTATCCTCTATAGAAGTGTTTCACTTTCCTATAAGCTTCGTGTTGCATTTGTTCATTAAGTGTAAACTGGGTTAGTGTAACAGACTGTATTTCTGTGACAATTGATAATTATATTCCAAATATCATAATTGAAATTGTAATATATATTCCTTACCTGAGTTTCCAAGCAAAACAGTAGATGTTAAACTTGATAATGTACCCTTGTTTTCAAGTTTAGCATGAGGTAACACACTTAGTAGAGTGGTTTCCAATATGTGTATGTGTGTTTTTATATGAATATAAAGTTTTCCTTCTTAGAGATTTCAGATATTCTGTGGATGCATGTTAGCAAGTAGGAGTAGTGAACTTACCTTCTTATGTGTTTCAGTGTGCTCTCCTAACAGATTAAGGACATGGCGGCAGCTACGGAAATCGGTGTAGCGGAATTCCTTAAGGTTTGTTTTCGCTCCTTCTGTTTGAATTTCCAAACTCACATAAGCTCATGGCGTCATAGGATGTACTTTGCGTTTTTGTTTTTGTTGAGAGCTTCTGAAGCATCATGCTGATGTGGTAAAACGTTTGAAAATTGTTTTTTATGGCTTAAATGTTTATATCTTTGGTTTGGTGATGGGTTATTAGATTGCAGTTTCATTAGTGTTTCTCGTTTGGTGATGGGTTATTAATCTTGTCAAAATGGATGCTGGTTTCAGGGTACCAACAGACAAAGTCTATTTTTGGTGAAAAAATCTCCTAGGCAGAGGAATCATTTGCTTTGGGGTACAGTTTGGAGCAGAAGTCAGGTACCAAGTTCAACTAGAAAAACCTTAACTTTGAGGTGTCATGCTCGAGCAAATCCCAGAGAAGTGGTTGCTGGGGGTATAAGTAGTTCAGTAGATGATCAGTCTAACTTGGTTGAGAAGCCTGCCTCAAAAGTTGTTCATTTTTATCGGGTTCCATTGATCCAAGAAAGTGCAGCCACTGAACTTCTCGGGGAAGTTCAGAGGAAAATCTCAAATCAGATTGTGGGATTGCAAACAGAGCAGTGTTTCAATATTGGGCTTGATTCTCAACTTTCGAATGAAAAGCTTTCTGTTCTCAAATGGCTCCTTCAAGAAACATATGAACCTGAAAATCTGGGGACTGAGAGCTTTCTTGAGAAAAAGGGGAAAGAAGATTTGAGGACTGTTATGATAGAGGTTGGCCCTAGGTTGTCATTTACCACAGCATGGTCGACTAATGCAGTAGCAATTTGCAGAGCCTGTGGATTGACAGAGGTGACACGTTTGGAGCGTTCACGGAGGTACTTGTTGTACACCAAGGGTGAATTGCAAGATGATCACATCAATGAGTTTGCAGCGATGGTACATGATAGAATGACAGAATGTATTTATACTCAGAAGCTAACATCCTTTCAGACTAGTGTAGTCCCAGAGGAAGTCCGTCTTATACCAGTCATGGAGAAGGGGCGAAAAGCATTAGAAGAAATTAATCAGGAAATGGGTTTAGCCTTTGATGACCAGGACCTACAGTACTATACTAAACTTTTCAGAGAGGATATTAAGCGTGATCCAACAAATGTTGAGTTATTTGATATTGCACAGTCCAACAGCGAGCATAGCAGGCACTGGTTTTTTACTGGAAAGATTTTCATTGATGGACAGCTTATGAATAGGACTCTAATGCAGATTGTGAAAAGCACTTTACAGGCTAATCCAAATAATTCAGTTATTGGATTTAAGGATAATTCTAGTGCAATCAGGGGTTTCCAAGTGAACCACCTGCGGCCAGTGCAGCCTGGTTTTCCATGTCCATTAAACATGACAACGCGTGACCTCGATATCTTGTTTACGGCAGAAACACATAATTTTCCTTGTGCAGTGGCACCTTATCCTGGTGCAGAGACTGGTACAGGAGGTCGCATTAGGGACACACATGCAACAGGAAGGGGTTCTTTCGTCCAGGCAGCTACAGCTGGTTATTGTGTTGGAAATCTCAACATGCCGGGGTCTTATGCTCCATGGGAAGATTCATCCTTTACTTATCCATCAAATTTAGCATCGCCTCTGCAGATCCTCCTAGATTCTAGTAATGGTGCATCTGACTACGGCAACAAATTTGGAGAGCCATTGATTCAGGGCTTCTGTAGAACTTTTGGAATGAGACTTCCTAGTGGGGAAAGGCGGGAATGGTTGAAGCCAATCATGTTCAGTGGAGGCATTGGCCAGATTGACCATATACATATATCAAAAGGAGAGCCTGACATTGGAATGTTAGTTGTTAAGATTGGAGGCCCTGCCTATCGTATTGGGATGGGAGGTGGGGCAGCCTCAAGCATGGTCAGTGGCCAGAATGATGCAAATCTTGATTTCAATGCTGTACAACGTGGAGATGCTGAGATGGCTCAAAAATTGTATCGTCTTGTTCGTGCTTGTATTGAGATGGGGGAGAAAAATCCAATTATAAGCATTCATGATCAGGGGGCTGGTGGGAATTGTAACGTTGTAAAGGAAATTATATACCCAAAGGGTGCTGAAATAGATATCCGGGCAATTGTAGTCGGTGATCACACAATGTCTGTTTTAGAAATTTGGGGTGCAGAATATCAGGAGCAGGATGCAATATTGATTAAGCCTGAAAGTCACAACCTTTTACAATCGATCTGTAATAGGGAAAAGGTATCAATGGCTGTGATTGGAACTATTAGTGGTGATGGACGTGTTATTTTAGTTGACAACTTAGCGACTAAGAAGTGTGTTTCAAATGGACTTCCTCCACCTCCCCCTGCTGTGAATCTTGAGCTAGAGAAAGTACTTGGTGACATGCCTCAGAAATCTTTTGAATTTAACCGGGTTGTTTATGAGCGAGATCCATTGGATCTAGTCCCAGGGGTCACAGTAAGAGATTCATTGAAGAGGGTGTTGAGATTACCATCTGTCTGCTCAAAACGCTTCTTGACAACAAAAGTTGATAGATGTGTTACTGGTCTTGTGGCACAACAGCAAACAGTTGGCCCTTTGCAGATTCCCCTTGCTGATGTTGCAGTTACTGCTCAGACTTTTACTGATGTGACTGGAGGTGCATGTGCCATTGGAGAGCAACCAATCAAAGGTTTGCTAGACCCCAAAGCAATGGCAAGATTGGCTGTTGGAGAAGCACTTACAAATCTTGTATGGGCAAAAGTCACTTCCCTTTCTGATGTTAAGGCAAGTGGTAATTGGATGTATGCTGCCAAGCTTGATGGGGAGGGAGCTTCCATGTATGACGTTGCTATATCTTTATCAGAGGCAATGATTGAACTTGGTATTGCTATTGATGGAGGGAAAGACAGCCTTTCTATGGCAGCCCATGCTGGAGGTGAAGTTGTTAAGGCTCCAGGAAACCTTGTTATTAGTGTTTATGCCACCTGTCCTGATATTACTAAAACAGTGACACCTGATTTGAAACTTGAAGATGATGGTATTTTGCTTCATATTGATCTGGCAAAGGGAAAGCGGCGATTAGGTGGATCTGCACTTGCTCAGGTGTTTGACCAAATTGGGGATCAGTGTCCTGATATTGATGATATTCCTTACTTCAAAAATATTTTTGAGGCTGTCCAAGACCTTCTTACAGATGAACTGATATCTTCTGGCCATGACATCAGTGATGGTGGTTTGCTGGTTTGTGCCTTAGAGATGGCATTTGCTGGGAACTGTGGGTTTATATTGGACTTGACTTCAAAAGGAAATAGCCTTTCCCAAGCACTCTATGCCGAAGAGCTTGGATTAATTGTTGAGGTAAGCAAGAAAAATCTAGATACTGTGATGGATAAGTTGAACCGTGCAGGTGTTACTGGTGAGATCATAGGACGGGTTACTGCCACTCCATTGATAGAGGTTAAGGTTGATGGAGTGACTCATTTAGAAGAGAAAACTTCTATCCTCAGGGATATGTGGGAAGAAACCAGTTTTCAGCTGGAAAAGTTCCAAAGATTGCCATCTTGCGTTGATTTGGAGAGAGAAGGATTAAAACATCGACATGCACCTTCATGGAAACTCTCCTTTTCTCCTTCCTTCACTGACAAAATATACATGTCTGCTACTTCTAAACCAAAAGTTGCTGTCATTAGAGAAGAAGGCAGCAATGGAGACAGAGAAATGGCTGCGGCATTTTATGCTGCTGGTTTTGAACCATGGGATATTACAATGTCTGACCTTCTTAATGGAGTAATCTCATTGCAGGAGTTCCGCGGAATTGCATTTGTTGGTGGGTTTAGCTACGCTGATGTGCTTGATTCTGCGAAAGGATGGTCTGCTTGTATTAGATTCAATGAGCCCATTATAAAGCAATTTCAAGAGTTTTACAACCGTCCCGACACTTTCAGTCTTGGGGTTTGCAATGGTTGTCAACTTATGGCCTTACTTGGATGGGTACCCGGGCCACAAGTTGGAGGTGTTCTTGGTGCTGGTGGGGACCTATCACAACCAAGGTTTATTCACAATGATTCTGGGCGGTTTGAGTGCCGCTTTACAAGTGTGACCATAAAGGACTCACCAGCTATAATGTTTAAAGGTATGGAGGGTAGTACACTTGGGGTATGGGCTGCCCATGGTGAGGGAAAAGCATTTTTCCCTGATGAAGGTGTGCTGGATCATATTGTTCATTCAGAGTTAGCTCCTGTAAGATACTGTGACGATGGTGGCAATCCGACAGAGATATATCCTTTCAATGCGAATGGTTCTCCATTAGGAGTTGCAGCTATTTGTTCTCCAAATGGGCGGCATCTTGCCATGATGCCTCATCCAGAGCGTTGCTTCTTGATGTGGCAATTCCCATGGTATCCAAAGCAGTGGGATGTGGAGAAAACAGGGCCTAGTCCATGGTTGCGCATGTTCCAGAATGCTAGAGAGTGGTGTTCTTGACGTGGTCAGTTATTTTTGTAGAGTTCTTTTCCTTTCATTAGTTGTTGATTAGTCCCTCATCCCCTTCAATAATGGACAGATTACTCAACAGTGGAAAAGTCAAAATGAGGTTGCTCAAGTTTTGAAGGTTTTTTATTCTCTGTACGCTGGTTCCACTCCTGTCTTGTTATTCATGGAGCTCATTTGTATGATTTCTGTTTCTTCAAGTGGAAAGTTAAAATAATATGAAATATGATGTTACAGTCTTGTTTCAACTATAAGTAATTTCACCAAAACATTACCTTATAGGCGTCTTTGGGAGAGAGACATGTTGCCTTGTTTCTTTTTTAAAATTATAGGTGAGCCAGTACAAAAAAAAGCTGGCATGATAAGAATGCTATTTTTTCAGAAAGTAGCATATGATTTTGTTAGTAAAAATTGAAACCATACCCCCAAGAAAAAAAATAAATGAACAAAAAATAAAGTGATGATGAGTACATCACTTTTTCTTGCTTAGTTAACATTGGCATCGCCTGTCATTCATGAGTGCCTTCTTTTTATCCTCTATAGAAGTGTTTCACTTTCCTAGAAGCTTCGTGTTGCATATATTCATTTAGTGTAAACTGGGTTAGTGTAACAGATTGTATTGCTGTGACAATTGATAATTATATTCCAAATATCATAATTGAAATTGTAATATATAGGGTAAATTACACTTTGGTACCCTGTGGTTTGACCCTATTTCACTTTGGTACCATGTGGTTTGAAACTTGACACTTTAGTACTCTGAGGTTTTGACTGTTAACATATTGGTACCCTCAACCATTTTTTGTTTAATTTTAACGGAATTTAGTACTAGCCTCTAACGTGCCACTCTTAAACCCTATTTCCTCCAACATTAAGCTAATTGAAAGATCAAAGCGCAGGTCGACACCAAAATCACTGGATAACAATTCTCTCAACCATCTCTTCATCTTCTCTTCCATTTGAAGTCCACACCCTCCTGAACTCAATTCTCAAGCATAGACATAAACAAAAAAAAGAAATCCCGAACTATACCATCAACCTCACAGTATAACCCATCCCTGCCAAAGAATCGCTTTTTAGTTTCCGATAACTACCTTTTTCTTCAAATCTTCATAATGATACAGAGAAAAAGCCTTAACATTGAAGCTGAAATTTGAAATTGATGAAGCAAACCAACACAGAGGAAGCAAGTTTCACAAAAAAAAAAAAAACAGCTCACACTGTCACACCCAATGCAATTAAACCAAAACAATTGTTTTTAATTTGAATAAAAAAGGGAAAATTGGTTCAGCCTCAAAACGCTGAAGGAAGCTTGAGCTTGCAGCGTTCAACACAAAAATGGATGGCGACCGAACTGAGTGACCAGCGGCAAAGCTTCACGAGCCAATTCTTCGAGTTTGCTGGACGGGTTCAATTTTCAGAATTACAGGGAGGTTTTGCTTTTCAATACATGTGAGAGGAAGGATTTGGGAAAAACATAGACAAGGGTGAGAGATTTGGCTGATTGAGTGATAAGTGAGATTGAGAGAAGATTGGAGAGAATCGAAAAAAGAAAATGATATTATCCTCGAGGGTTCAAAACTTGAAATAAATTATTGGCCACCATGTGTTTGCTAAAATGTCTCAAAGAAATTGATTTGCTCTTGACAAAATAAAAAATCAGCGCAATTTACAAATCTTGAGTGTCGAGTCCAGGAGGGTGTGGACTTCAAATGGAAGAGAAGATGAAGAGATGGTTGAGAGAATTGTTATCCAGTGATTTTGGTGTCGACCTGCGCTTTGATCTTTCAATTAGCTTAATGTTGGAGGAAATAGGGTTTAAGAGTGGCACGTTAGAGGCTAGTACTAAATTCCGTTAAAATTAAACAGAAAAATGGTTGAGGGTACCAATATGTTAACAGTCAAAACCTCAGGGTACTAAAGTGTCAAGTTTCAAACCACAGGGTACCAAAGTGAAATAGGGTCAAACCACAGGGTACCAAAGTGTAATTTACCCTAATATATATTCCTTAGCTGAGTTCCCAAGCAAAACAGTAGATGTTAAACTTGATAATGTACCCTTGTTTTCAAGTTTAGCACGAGGTAACACACTTTGTAGAGTGGTTTGAAAGTAAGGTGAGCCTTATGAAGGTAATATTGTTGTGATAAACTTGTTTTCTATAGTACATGGGGCATTATAAGACAGCTGATTGTGTAAGTACATATATATCTCAAGTGCCTACTAATTTTGCAGATTAATGTCTATAGTTTTAGATCTGACTATCTGTTCTATAGATGCTTTCTGATTTTTGTTTACAAGTATAGTATAGTATAGTATTATACTAAATCAAGAATCACTAGGGCCTGAGACAAATAGGTCTACCATATTATACTAAACCAGGAATGAATGACAGTTTCACTGTGGAAGAAAGTTTAAAATTTGATTATGCATCAAAAGGGAATTCATTTCAGCCAGCTAATATGCATACCTATTTCTGTACTGCTTTTCATCTTCATCATTTGATGATGTAGAAGAAATTGCATAGGTGTAGGAGGGTCTGGGAAAAAAAGAGGTCTAGTTTTTCATAAAAACTTTATCAGAATCACTTGGTTTTCATTTTTTTTTTCTCGTAATAAAATGTTTAATACTTTGATATTTTTGAAGTCAAATATGAGATATTGCCACTAGCCCACTATAATATACATAACATGTCATATTATACATTTTCATAATTTTTTTCCATTCTTATTGGTGATTGAAACTGCGAAGCGTTTTTTCCCTTGTCTTTTGGACTTGAAGTGGTGATTCACTAACTCCTAAATCTGTTTGTTGCCAATATCGTTTATCTGAAGTTCTGAACAATTAAAACTCTCAATGTGAGATTTAATACTTGTATACCAGGATGTGTTAAGGGACTATACTTCATAAGCTGGCTAGTTAAGACCTAATAGAGCCAAAATGTATCATCTTAACTCATCATTCATGCCATAATGTCAAGTGTGACACGGACCAACTCGAGTAATGCTAAGCTGAGAAAATAGACTGCTTACTTATATGATAAAATTAATGTCAAATCAGAACTTGATTTTCATGCGATTCTATTAAGGTACTGCACGTGCTAGACATCTGTTTACATTTCAGATTTGACATTTTTTTCATTTTGATGTTAGCATTTTATGGTTGGACATAGGACCATGGATGATTCATGAAATCCTCTTGGTCAATTCCTGATAGGGATGTCTCTAATGGATTAGGACCAGATTCCTCATATAATTGGTCTTCCAATTGAAGTGTTTGGGGAAACTTTATATTCACCTGCCTTTCCAAGTCTTGGTAGGCTGCTTCAGTACTAAATCCCTGGTGAGAAAGTAGATTGGCCATTTGATGATGAAAAAACTCTGTACTTGTTGCATCTTGTTTCCAAGAAAATTCTGTCCCGTTCGAGTGTCTGCTTGTGGGGGCTTGAGCATTGCTGCTGCAACTGTCAATACCAACAGTTGAATTGACCATAAGACTTCCAAGATTATCTATTTCCTCTTGCAAGCCTGCAACCTGCAAATATATATATAGCAGAATTAAAACGATGTTTATACTGAAATTATGGTGTGATAAAGCAGGTTCTTCGGACAAATTGAAGTCACAGTAAGGTGACCTATTACTAGGAATGATTGTAGGCAAGGTATTAGTAGTTTATTAGTTATATATAAAAATAAATATTTACTATTAGACTTGGACTCAGAATAAAATTTTAAGGTAGCCATTAGTTATGTGTATTTTGATCATCCTACCTGCTGCTGCAACGCATAGATGTGAGCAACACAACCGCGTATAGGATTTTGCACCCTAGCCAGTGCTTCATAAGATACAGTAATAGCAGCATCACTTCTATTCTGCACTGGTAAGTGTTGCAGTAGCCTAGAGACGTTACTAGTTCCAAAAACCTTGTGCACTGCTGCGAAATGGGTTGCAGCCTCATCATACGAGAAGTAAGGAGCAAATATACAATCACTTGTGCACTTTCTCCTTAGGAATTTGCATGCTCCACATGAAGATCTAGACCCTGTCATTGTTGTCCTAAGCTTGTGCTTTTGCTTGTTCATGTCTATGGTTTTAAGTAGTATAACACTTCTGCTAGTTCGTCCAAAACTTCAGATTCACACACTGCTTTATAGTCACATCACTTGGGAGACTCAGTTCTTGATGTAGTCTCCAAGGGACATTCTGACTCTAAACTGTGTCCTTTTGGGTCTCTATTGTGGCCTACATTAATGTCATTGTCATAAAGGCAGCCTTTCCTCGTTTATTTGTCTTGAAATGGATAGTCTCCATAAAGTTTAACTGTGATTCAATGAATACCCATTTATGCTAAGAAACATGAGAATAGATGGGGAACAGGTGTTGACAAGTGTGGTGCAGAAACTATTTCTGCTTTGTACGGATTACTAGAAATTTCACCCTGGCTTGGGAAAATGAGTTTTAACACTAAACGAGATTTACATGAACTCAGCTGGAAGATAGTAATGTCACTTTTTAACAGTGGAAACACTAGATGATGATGGCATAAAGCATTCTAACTCACTGTTAGGCTTTATTTTTTATTTATTTATTTTTTTAATAGAAAGGGAAAAGAACTGTTAGGCTTTAGATTGTATTGCTGCTATGTTCATTCTAATGTCAGTAACTGTTGAGGAAAAGTTAGCTATCCATTCCAAATATATTATATAAAGTGCATTGGTCGGTCATGAGCTTGAGTTATTATGCACACTTTACCTAATCTAATTTCCTATCAAAGACTGCATGCATGACTCAGCCGCCCTTTAATTTGTCTGCATATTGTCAATGTTCCATTAATTTCTCTGACTTAGTCTCTCAATTTTTTTTTTTTTGGTAAATTGCAATTTGGTACCCTGTGGTTAGGGGCGGTTCCCCTTTGGTACCCTGAAAGAAAAATTTTTGCATTGTGGTACCCCGTGGTTTGCTCCGTTAGCGATTTGGTCCCCTGAGGTTTTTTTCTGTTAGGATTTAACGGCAAATGTACGTTAAAATGTCAAAAATCTCCCAAAAAGTCTTCTCTTATGCGTTTAAGTCCTTTCCCTTTACTAAAAGGGATCAAAACATAAAGAATTAATTATAAAAGGGTCTTTAGAATTCTAATATTATAAAATTTTCTCTTTTTCATAAGATTTCTTTTGAATAGGTCCTGATTTAATTACACTTTAATCCCAAAAGTTTATGATCTTTATCAAAATAGTCCCTCAAAAGACAAATGAGCATCTATGATTTATCAAAAAATCCCTAAATTCAACTACAATTTTCATTCAAGTACACTACAAACAAATCAAAACCCTCAAATTTTTCCAAAATCAAGCCTTACAAATCAAAAACCCTCTCAACAACAAAATCAACATCATCAACAACCAATCTCTTCATAACCTAAAGAATCAAAAAAATACACTATTCATCATCTTCATCTTCATCCTCAAAATTGTTCATCATCTTCATTCCTCCTCCTACTCCTCCTTCAATCTCATCATTCTTCCTACTCCTCCTTCAACCACAAAAAATTCTGACCATGTTCACCTCGTCTCTCTACCTCGCCGCACTCCTCTCTTCTCTCATCGCGTCCACTGTTACCCGCAAGTTCGGCTGGCGGCGACATCCTCTTTCTCGTCGGAGCTCTCATCAATGGCTTCGCCGTCTCCGTCTGGATGCTTATCGTCGGCCGAATCTTGCTCGGATTAGGAATCGGATTCGCCAATCAAGTATATATATACACCGTGAATCGGGTATATATATAGAATGGGTGGGTTTGCGCTGGGTTTGGCTTTTGATTCTAAATCTGGGCAAATCATAATGAACAGATACGATCAATGTAAGCCTCAGGTGTGAGAGAAGCATAATGAATAATATGAAGGACACGTTCTGGATCTTTCGCGGACTTGAGATTGGAGAGAAGAGGCCTGGATTTCTCCCTCGAAAATAATGGCGGCGATGAATTCGACAATGGGATTGTGCAGTATAATCGATAGCGGCAAGCTTGGTGAAGTCGAGAAATCGCAAACATTGTTACAGAGAACGAAGGTCGGCCTTGATTATTGCCTCCTTCTACGCAGGGTTTTGATTCTAAATCTGGGCAAATCTGTGTTTGGCTTTTTTGTTCTTTTTGGGGATGAATTGATGAAGATCAAGATCAAGATTTTAAAAAAAAAATTAAGGGGTTTAGGGATTAAGAAAATTAGGGATTTATGTTAAATTGGAAAAATAAGGATGAAGATTAAAAAAATTTAAATTTTAGGGGTTTAGGGTTTAGGATTTTTAATATTTTTAAGGACTAAATTGAAATGTTTGAAAGAGTTTTGGGACACTTTACAATTTTATTTTGAGGATTTGGGACTAAAATGAATAAAGATGAGGAAAAAAATGAGGAATTGAGAATAATGGAATAAAAATGGGTCAAGGACCTAATTGTTCAACTCAGACTTTTTTTTTAGAGTTTAGGGTTTGAGGTTCTAGGTTTTGGGTTTTAGGGTTTAGGTTTTAGAGTTTAGGGTTTTAAATATTTTTAAGGACTAAATTGGAATGTTTGGAAGAGTTTTGAGACATTTTATAATTTTATTTTGAGGATTTGGGACTAAAATGAATGAAAATGATGACTTCATAATATTAGAATTCTAAAGAATCTTTTATAATTAATTCTTTATGTTTTGATCCCTTCTAGTAAAGGGAAATGACTTAAACGCATAAGAGAAGACTTTTTGGGAGATTTTTGATAATTTAACGTACATTTGCCGTTAAATCCTAACAGAAAAAAACCTCAGGGGACCAAATCGCTAACGGAGCAAACCACGGGGTACCACAATGCAAAAATTTTTCTTTTAGGGTACCAAAGGAGAACCACCCCTAACCACAGGATACCAAATTGCAATTTATCCCTTTTTTTTTTTTTTTATTGTACATCCATTCTGGAGACTTCAGTCAACTAATTTGAGCTCGACCATGTCCCGCACCTAGCTATGAATATGATGGAAGAGTTTCTTAACAAAAATAATTGTATTTACAAAGTCTACAATTCACGATCTTATTTAAATGATATCAAATTGCTTACCACAATTGGATGAACCTGCATTGATGTCTCATATTTTTGTGTTACTTCTATTTATATATTTTCTATTCCACACGCCAATTGAGGTTTGGCTGTTGGCCACTTAACTTTAGTGGGTGGTGGTAAAATAACATATCCTTGTTATTCTCGAAGTGTTCATTTCTGACTAATTGAAACTAACTCATATATATATACACACACTTATCAGCAACAGTTGCAGGTGTTGAACTTATAGCGCTGTGGAAGAAAAACAGAAAGGACTGTGGCTAACAATTAAGAAAGGTGAAGGAGTTTATTATATAGGGAGACAGTAGTGCCTTTCAGTCTTTCACACTTGAGATGATGAATTTCTGGTTTCTGTCACTTCAAAACTGTGAACTTTTCTTTTTGTCTTTGACCAAAGGAAGGGAAGCTTTGCGTTATGAGATGGTGTATACATGAACTTTCGGCTTTCGAGTATAACGATGATATTGTCTTTATCATGCAATAATAATAGTCATTGTTTGTCTCTAGAAACAGTGTTTGATTGATAGCCGTGGACCTTATTTCATGGTTTTGCTTTCATAGAGACCATTCTATGGGATAGGTGTGTTGGTATGGGAAGAAGGTGTATACACATCTTTCTTCCTGTTGGAAGAGCTATATAATTTACCTACGTTTACTTTAATTTTGAAGTTTGAGTTGCTTTATATCTTAATCTGAGAGTTGTTTCTAAATATGTGAATTAGGAATTTTTTTGCTTTTTAAAGTAATTAAGCATGATATAAGTTTTAGGATATAGAGGAGAACTAAAAGGAGAAAGAGAATGGAACATGTTGAAGGTGAAATGAACCAAGGTTACCTCTTTAAATTTATTTTATACATACATACATACGAATATATAATATTTTGTTTGAATGTTAATAGTATTTTATAATAGGTATTTCAAATTCATACAAAAAAAAAAAGAGAATAATAGAAAATTTTGTATTATTATTTTTGGCTTAAGTGTACTTTTGGTCCCCTAACTTTTGCAAAGGTCTCAATTTGGTCCCCTAACTTTTTTTGTTGCAATTTCGGTCCCCTAACTTTCGCAAAGGTCTCGAATTGGTCTCCTAACTTTTTTTGTTGCAATTTTGGTCCCCTAACTTTCGCAAAGGTCTCAATTTGGCCCCTAACTTTTTTTGTTGCAATTTTGGTCCCCTAACTTTTGAAAGCGTCTCACTGTTGGTCCCAAGTGCACTTTTTCCATCCATTATCTGTCGTTAGTGCCGATCTGGTAGGCTGAGTTGGCTGATAATGTGACAAATATGGATGAAGTAGATTAAAAAATGACCATTATGCGGAGACGTTTTCATGACTTGGAAGTGCACTTGGGACCAATAATAAGACATTTTCAAGAGTTAGGGGACCAAAATTGTAACAAAAAAAGTTAGGGGACCAAATTGAGACCTTTGCAAAAGTTAAGGGACCAAAATTGCAACAAAAAAAGTTAGGGGACCAAATTGAGACCTTTGCAAAAGTTAGAGGACCAAAAATGCACTTAACCATTATTTTTTTATTTTATTCTCTTTAAACTTTTAGCTTCTCAAATAATAGAAAGATATCACAGTTTTATATATTTTTTTTCTTTCTCTTCATAATTTTTAATCCAAATATATTCTGAGTTAATTTAAGTCCTCTATTGTATTTGCCTAATATTAGCAAAGTTGAGTATGTTATTTGAAACAAGAAAGATAATAAACATGATATAATAACCAAAGTTTAAGGAAGATTAGTATAGTTTACTTTCTAAAAGGATATTAGGAAAGTGAATCAGTTGGAATAAACTATGTGAATTTTAATGAGAGATATACAGTTAACAACTGCATTTAGTTTCAGATTCGGTTGTGCTTAGCTGTCAAGTTAGTTTAGCTGAGTTGGCATTATTAGTTAAGTTCTGTTAGCTTTCTGTTTTAGTCATGAGCTGTAATATTGGTTCTATAAATGTCTCTTTGTAAATCAGATTCATTCAAGTCATTCAATACAAATTTCTTTCTTCCTCATTTCTGATTCTTTTCTCTGCTATTATATTTTTCTTAATATGGTATCAAGAGCCAGTGCGTAATCATGTCCAT